>JAOUQY010000033.1:376668-389063 GCA_028566355.1 Doras micropoeus | reverse complement strand
ATTTAAGATACAGTGAAGCTGCTAAAAACATACAAGAAAATGTGCATTGTTTTACACTTTAGAAATAAACAACTGACTTTCATAATTGTTCTTTGTTTAAATTTTGTATAAAATATTGTAAGAAAATCGAATCTTGAACTCGGTATCATGAATAGAATCGTGAGCAGACTGTATCATTACACCCCTAATCAGCTACCATGAGGATTTTTTAATAGACAGGATAAAACTTTTTTTTTATGAGTTTAAGAGATCCAATATGTCAAGAGCCAGTCTCTCTCTCGCTCTCTCTCTGCCCCTCTCTCTGTCTCTTTTTTCTCTCTCTCCATCTCTCTCTCTCTGCCCCTCTCTAAATCTCTCTCTCCATCTCTCTCTCTCTCTCTCTCTGCCCCTCTCTCCGTCTCTTTTTTCTCTCTCTCCATCTCTCTCTCTCTGCCCCTCTCTAAATCTCTCTCTCTCTCTCTCTCTCTCTGCCCCTCTCTCCGTCTCTTTTTCTCTCTCTCTGGTACTCTCTCTCTCTGCCTCTCTCTCTCTGGTGCTTTCTCTCTCTCTGCCTCTCTTTCTCTCTCTCTCTCTCTCTGCCCCTCTCTCCCTCTCTCTCTCTCTCACACTGGCTGTCTCTCTCTCTCACAAAGTCAAAAGGTTGCTTTATTGGCATGACACATATGGACATTTGTATTGACAAAGCTCGGCTACAGACTTTGGGAACAAAGTAGAAAATAAAACAGAAATAATGAAATCGAAACAAATGAGCATACATTCAACACCACAGACACAAAGAGATAGTAGTGATGAAAGTCCCGTAGCCCTGAAAACAACAAAAAAAACTAAGGACAGAAACGGAAAACAAAACAGAACATAAAAACCTGAAAACAGAATATAAAAACAGGGTGTGCAGTTTCTTATGTGTGTTGCGTGTGTTAGAAGGCGTAATGAGGCGGTTACTTCCTGTCCGTCTCCTGGTGGCAGGTGTGTGTGTACAGTGCTGCTAGTGTGCAGCTCTCTGTGTGCTCCCCCAGTAGGTGGGGCAGTTTGTCTGGGTCTGAGAAGGAGTTAAAGTTGGGGATGATTTTATTTATTCTAGAGAAGAATTTGGGTTCGATTCTCAGTTCACTCACTGCCAGGTTGAAGTTTCCTGAGGAACTTATTTTTAATCCGAGCTAAGTATAATGTGCTCAGTTTCCTGTGTACCCAGTTGAAATGTGTGTTTTGTTCCCTGAGAGCTGGATCTCTTTTGGAAAATGATCATTTTGGTCTTTTTGAGGTTAACTGTCAGGGCCCAGGTCTGACAGTACTGCTGCAGCAGGTCCAGGTTCTGCTGTAGACCCTGAGCGCTGGGGGACAGCAGAGCCAGGTCGTCTGCGTACAGCAGGAGTTTAATCTGAGTAGAGTCGGGCTTAAGCAGCAGCCCTGTCTCACTTCACGCTCCTGAGTGATGAAACTTGCTCATTTGTTGCCAAGTCTTATTGCGAATTTGTTTCCTGTGTACATGGATTTAATGAGATCATATGATTTACCTCCTTTGCCACTTTACCACATTTTATAAAACAGACCATGATGCCAAATGGAGTCAAAAGCCTTTTTAAAGTCAATAAAACAAGTGAATATTTTAGACTTATTTTGAACCACGTATTTTTCAATGAGGATGTGTAGGGTTTAAATATGATCAGTTGTGTGGTAATTTGGTAAAAATCCAACCTGGCTTCTACTCAGGACCTCGTGCTCGGTAAGGAAGTTTATAACTCTTGAGTTAATAATATTACACATGATCTTCCCCAAGTTACTACTCACACAGATGCTTCGGTAGTTATTATCTCCACTTTTATAGATTGGTGATATTTGACCTAGGAACCTACACTCAGAACCAAATTGAAGAGTTTTAAAATGGCCAGTTGGAATTTAGAGCTTGTGTGTTTAATCATTTCATTCAGGATTCCATCAGGTCCCGATGCCTTCTTTGGTTTGTTAATTTTATGTTGAAGTTCCTGCTCAGGAATCGGGGAGTCTGGGGAATCGGGTTTTGCTTCTCTTTAATGGACAGCTCCAGTTGCTGGAGCTTTGTTTGTCTCTCTCTTTCTCTCTCTCTCACACACACACACACACACACACACACACACACATAAAATTTTTGTTAAAAACCTTAAGGTGGCCAACATCTCTTGAAATTCAGCTTTTGAATTGAGACCATGAAGATAGTTAGTAACCAATTGAAATTTTACAGGTTTATACATTAAGGTGGACAGCTAGGTTTATGAGGTCTGTTTACATAAAATACACATTAATAATCAATTGTGGTCTATGAGGACTTCTTGTTCTTCTAAATATACATGCATAATTTTATCATAATTTATAGTATATTTTGACAGAGATATAAACAAGCGTTTGTATTGTTTGTGGTCTTTTATCCATAAAATGCTCTGATTGTGTTGTGTTTACTAACTTGCTGTGCAAAGTAAAAGACTGTAGAGGTGTGTAATTTTTATCTTAGGTACACCTCGCGTGTGAGAGACAGAATAAAAAAAAATCCAGAAAATCAGATTGTATGATTTTTACATTTGCATGTTATTGCATGAAAGGTCTTCCCATGTAGTTCTTGGGTAATTCCTGACCTTTTTCAGAATGCGTGGAGCCCCAGACTGAGGAAGATAGACAGTCATCTTGTGCTTCTTCCATTTTCTAATAATTCCGTCAACAGTTGTTGTCTTCTCACCAAGCTGCTTGCCCATTGTCCTGTAGCCCAGCCTTGTGCAGGTCTACGATTTTGTCCCTGGTGTCCTTAGACAGCTCTTTGGTCTTGGCCATGGTGGAGAGGTTGGAGTGTGATTGAGTGTGTGGACAGGTGTCTTCTATATAGGTAACAAGTTCAAACAGTTGCAATTAATACAGGTAATGAGTGCAGAATAGGAGGGCTTCTTAAAGAAAAACTAACAGGTCTGTGAGAGCCAGAATTCTTGCTGGTTGGTAGGTGGTCAAATACTTATTTCATGCAAAAAAAATGCAATTAAATTATTTAAAAATCATACAATCTGATTTTTTGGATTTTTTTAGACTCTGATAAAAATTACAGACCTCTCCATTCTTTGTAGATGGGAAAACTTGCAAAATCGGCAGTGTATCAAATACTTATTTTCCACGCTGTATATCTTATCAAGGCCTATCTACCTACCCACCCACCTACCTACCTATTATTTTGTAAGATGCTTCCTGCCCCAGACACTGTTGAATACAACAGTTCCTACTCTTCATGTGTTTTTTAATTAGTAAAAGTACCCAAAACCCAACTATTGTCTGACCTTGCCAGCTCTCAACGTCCTCCCGGTGCTGCTACATCATGGGTGGGGGCACACCATTACTTTGCAAGGCCCAAAACAATAAAGGGAGATCCTTAAAGCACTGCTGAAAGACAGAGCTTCCTAGTAAATCTACCTGCAAATGATGCAAAAAGAAAGGCTGTGGGTCATGGTGTTTGGAGCAATAGGTGCCTGCCATGTTAAAGTGAAAGCACCAAAAGTAGATGCCACTTGTTATTTCAGGAAACTTTTATACAGTTGTGCTACAGGCAGTCTGACTGATGACAGTGGCCATTTTATATTTATATTTTTTGTTCTGTGGCTACCCTGGGTCAGCACTTGGTCCCAGGAACCAGCAGTACAGCACAATTTTCCTCCAAGTCGCATACCCACCAAATAACTACTTCCTGTTGGGTGATGGTGGCTGGATGGTAGAAACCCTGATTTCTGTGATAACACCATACAGAGAGACAGCTGAAGGACTTGTACAGAGGCATTTCAATATTCACCACACCCAGACAAGACATACAATTGAGAGGGCATTTGGCTAAATGAAATGTAGGTGGGGGGCCCATATTTATGCAGACACTGCTTTGGGACCACCTGATTGTTCCAAAGGTTGGGTGTGCACTGCTGTACAGTATCTGTCTGGGTTTTTGGAATGTTGGAGAGGCGCTGAATGAGCCCTGGGGACAGCAAAACAAATGCAGCTGAAGGACCAACTGACAGCCTTAATTTCTTCTCTTCAGCAGAGACACACAGCCTTGCAAGATCGTGACAGCTACTTTATTCAGTTGTATTTATTCTGTAATTCACTGTGTTAGTCTTGTCTTTTCATGAATTACAAAAAGGGAAAAAAGTCTTCAAACTGTTTGAATGTGTAAATTCAAATGCTTGTTTTGTTGGTGGTACAAAGAATGAAATAAACAAATAAATAAATAAATAAAAGGTGCGACTGTTTAATTCCTGGAGCGCTTATGTAGTGTCACCTTGTGATTACTCACATGGTTCCACCAAATCACCACACAGTGACACAACATGGCCCTTCCGAGAATTATCTTGATTATGACTTACAGTAGGCTATTTTAAGGGCCTTGACTTCAAATAGCTATAACCTCTATAACGTAGCTCATATACAGAAAGATATTATCTAATTATTAGGGGTGTAACGATAGTCTGCACATGATTCGATTCACGAGTTCAAGATTAGATTTTATCACAATATTTTAAACAAAATTTAAACAAAGAACAATTATGAAAGTCGGTACTTTTTTATTTCTGAAGTGTAAAACAATGCACATTTTCTTGTATGTGTTTTTTGCAGCTTCTCCATATCTTAAATAACTGAGTGAAAACATTCCTTTTTTTATTTTTGAAGAATAACAATTCAAAATAATCTGTAGTTTTCTTGAGTAAAAACTTTAAAGAATTTTTAGTCTCCTTCAAACTAAAAGAAAGACGATGAGTTTATGTGGGGGGATCTGTAATAGTCTCTGTTTAGTCACGAGCACAGCGGTGGAAGACCCAACTGAGTGATATGGTTTACAGGGTTTAGTCCTGCTTGGTAAGCAAGATTTTAAGTGTGGGCAAAACACTGTGTGGTGCTAATCCAGCCTTCTTCACCGCTATTTCTAGCATTGTCTGTAACGACAGCAATGTTGTGTTTAACTTTTTCTAGTGCTGACTCCAAAAGAGACTCCGAAATTTTTAAGGTTTTCTCACTTGCCTTCCAGCCTTTTATACAAAGTAATCAACATTGATATGTTTCTAAAGAAAGCTTGTACTGAGTTGGATAAAGTTGTATAGCCAGAGATAACTTATATAGGCAACCACACTTCTGAACATAGTTATGCAAGTTGATTTTGTTAAGAAGGACATTGCGAAAGAACCACCTGATTGCTGAATATTTAAGATTAGCAGGTAGCTGGCTAGCTGTCTAAACAAAACATTCACGAAACTACCATTACCGTCACCTTAATATTCATTCTCCAGACAATAGATGAAGTGTATATTTGCTTTAGTATAGTAAAACACTATTATATAAACAATAATAATAGCACTTGCGCACACGTGCAAACTCCTTCCCTTCCATTGCGGTGGCAGGTATCTGATGTAAAATCGATTCACCTAAACGTGGCAGCAGGACAACAGACTTCTGGTAATGTGATATACCCATGTTCCGTAGGTCCCTGCACACTCTGCACTTGGAAATCTTGAAATTGAATATAGTAGCTTCCTACGGAACAGAATTTCACTTAACATGGTGATACCGTTCTACTTCACAGTTCCCTAACACTTAAATGGAATGTACCATCTGTATCTCTCTCTCTCTCTCTCTCTCTTTCTCAAACACAAATACTGCCCTAACCCAAAAAATTGATACCTACTTTTCAAGCTACAGTCATCAAATTTCAATAATCAAACCTGGCTGTACCAGGCCTCATCAGGTCAAATTATAGACACATTCCTTCTTTCCAGCTTTTTCTGTCCCAATTCATTTATAAGAAGAGGAGCTAGATTGGGTAATGCCATACAGATATTGAGATATTCCCTCTTTCCAAAACCTCTAAATCTAGTTGTTATAAAAAAAAATAAAACAGATTTCACTGAGATTTGTGAGCATTTGTTTGGCACCACGTACAATATGTGTGTCTACAGATGTCTCCAGGAAAAGGGCTAAAAACTTTTTTTAGCAGTTTTATTATATTTCTAATATCCAGCCACTCCTGAACCAAAGAGAGTGTCGGGAGCATCTTACCTGGAGGTAAGGAGAAAAAGAACAGGACTGTTGCTCAGTGGTCAAAAGTCCTCATTTCAAATGAAAGTATTTAACCTTCATTTTGCATTTCATGTGGAAATCAAGGTCCTAGGGTCTGGAGCAAGATGGAAGTGGCAGAGAAGGTGCGTTAGGTCCACAGTGAAGTTTCTGCAGCCTGTAATGGTTTGGTGTACCATGTCATCTGCTGGTTTTGGTCCACTGTGATTTATCAAGTACAAAGTCAATGCCGCCATCTACCTGGAGATTTTAGCAATTCGTGCTTCCGTCTGCTGATGGAGATGTTGATTTCCTTTTCCAGCAGGACATGGCACCTGCCTGCAGTGGCAAAACTACTACCAAAAGTATTGCTGACCATGATATCATCACTGTGCTTGATTGGCCAGCCAACTCTCTGGACTTGAACTCCATAGAGAATTTATGGGGTTTTGTCAGAGGAAGGTGTGAAACACCCAACCCAGCAATACAGACAAGCTTAAGGTCATTATCAAAGCAACCTGGGCTTCAGTAACATCTCGGCAGTGCCACATGCTGATTGCCTCCATGCCATGCCACACCGATGCAGTAATTTGTGGTAGAGGAGCCCTAACCAAGTATTTGGTTGTATAAATGAACATGCTTGCCAGAAGTTGGACATTTCTATATTTTACATCCTTTTCTGTTTGATCTTATGAAATAGTCTAATAATTTGAGATACCGGATTTCTGATTTTCATGAGCTATAAGCCATAATGCTCAAAATTAAAGCAAAGAAAGTCTTAAAATGTCACTGAGTGACAATCCCCTGAGTTTAACCATGTCATTAGATAAGTGATATGCAGGGGGGGTTGTTTCCTCTGTTTTTATGCATTTGTTTAACTGAAATATCAATAATTTTATACTAGCCCATTTTAATCATGTCTTATTTGAAGGCTCATACATTGAAAAATCTAGGTGAACTTACTCATATTAAGCATCAAAATGTCCATATGGATCTTCTGATGCAAATCATGTGGTTAGATAAGTGATTTAATTAAATATTTGAGAGTGCTTACTATTTCCAAGGTTTGGCAATATTGGAACGCAACCAAGGTCAGACTAGTTCTTTCTCTGCTAGAGTCAGTATAGTTGGAAAAGGGACAAATTAGTTTTACTGATTGGGGGAAAGGTATACGTGTGTTCTTTTGTCTCATATTATCGGGATATATGTGGATGGTCAAAAGGGTCAAGTAAGACCAGAAGCAGGAAATTCCAGGAAATTGCTTTCAGGCAGCAGAAAATTTCACAACTGGACTTGTTGTATAGGTGGCATCCTATCACAGTACCACACTGGAATTCACTGAGCTCCTGAGAGTGACCCATTCTTTCATAAATGTTTGTAGAAGCAGTCTGCATTTTTATGTACATTTCTATGTATTTTTTTTAACTACTCTAACTCTACCCTAACTAACTCTACTCTAACATTTTCATGCTATAACTACATTACCAACACTTTTGCCTAAAATCCTTTCATCTAGGAACTTCATTAAAGCTTTAAATGGTAGAGATATTTCACCACAGAAATACTTCTAAATACTATTTCAATATATTTTTGACAGCTATAAATCGATCAGTTTCTGCCCAGTCCACATGTTTTGCATTACGTTGATCAGTAAAGTGTCATTGTTTGAAAAGATCTGAAAAGCTGCCTGAAGAACTTTGTAATAGGCAATTATTAATTACCATATATATTACCCATCTTACCCATCTTGCCCATCTTACTTATCTTAATTGTCCCAAAAGCCTGAAACGCATACAGTACCTGTGTAGAATTTTAATAGCAGGATTGATCATGCTTACCGCTGTTTACACTGACATGCATGTTGATCCTTAAACTTAAAATAGCCCTTGCTATGCTCCCATGTGGTTCTGTGGCAAGGGTTAAACATAGCTAGCCTTGGAACATATGCTGTTATTCTTAACACACTTACTGTCTAATGTCTATATTTAAATGGTCTCTAGTTACCAAAGAAGTCATAGTTTGCCTGTAAAATGCCTTTCTGAATTCCTGCCTTATACGTTTAAAATGCCTGTAACAATGTTAGTCTTACTAAGAAAAAAGTGACAACTGAAACATAAAAAGTAGCAAGTGTATAAGTACACAGGCTTTGGTCAAGAGTGGGTTAATGGCTTCATTGTCCCTCCCACCACATTGCATTCTCCCTCATATACACACAGGCTCAGCCACACATTTTCTTTTACACTCCTTTTCCTGGCCTTGACATACTTGCTATGACAAACACGTGTGGGGATAAAATGATTGGAATACTTTTGAGACATACATGCACAAAATAATGTGAGTACAATTTTGCCTCTTTGAGGTTATTAGGATGTTTTGTGATGTAGCTCATATTTTCTCTTATTTGAGTGTATGGTTTCTCACCCATTGGGCTGCTACTAGACAGGGCTACTAACACTTCTCAGCTGTTGACTGCTTTTCAAGATAAGAAAGACATGGCCTAATCCTGATTTATATCCCTGTTTGAATAAACTTCTGCGTAGGAAATCTTAACTATCACTACGTCATATAACTTCATGTACCTTTAACTGCTATTTTGACCTTTCTAATAAAAGCTTAGCTGTATTGCTGAGCTAAACAGGCACTTTTTCTATGCTGTTTTATGAATAGAACAGTTTCAAAGTGCAACCATGCACTCAGTTTATTTGTACTTTCGTAAGATGACTTGCTCTTGAAACTAGCTCATCAGTAATCTCTGCCACCACAACTCCAGATATAGCCCGGGATTTCATATCTGGGCCGCTGGTATTTGCACTCATAAACTCCTGAGTAACGGTGGTGCAGGGTGTGATGTCTGAGGCCCAGGTTAGCATGAAGCTCTGTTGCAGTCTGTTGTAGTCTTCAGCCACCCATGTTGTCAGTCTTTCAACGAGTGTAAGTATTTCTTTCCCCAGTATAGTATGTCAGAGCTATTATTGACTATCAGTGGTAGGGCCAATGGTAGTCGGTAATACACATGGAAAAGGATGGAGAATAGTTAGATGAGCTTTATTCCTCTCATTCTCTCTCTTGCTACCGTCAAACTCTCAATCTCATTCTCTCTTCCCTTCTCCCTCCCTCTGTCCTTCTGTCTGTTTTTCTCTCAGCCTGACAGGCTGAAACATGCCATCACTTTCACAGAATTCATAACTGTTCAAGTTTTTGTCTCACATTCTATTCTCTGTCTTATACAGCACTTCTAAGACACTTGTTGCTTTGTTTTACTCTATCTAGCTCAACCCTCTATACTCGCACATTATCAGCACTGCACTTTTATTTACTGACTGATCAAGTATGTCACAGGACAAACCAGGTTCTTTTTATGTGTATTGTTGACTCGCACTTCCATTCTAAGGTGGATAGGCTACGTGACTGTGACCTTTGGCTTCATAGCACTAACATGCTTACCATATTTAAACATGGAAATTTAATGTTTATTTTAACAACATTAAGAGGTGGAGGTAATATAACTTTTAACAATATATTTTACAAAATGTTTTTGTTGGGTGGCCTAATTATTTCACATAATTGTACAGCTTGGTATTTTCTAGGAAGTGGGAAAAAATCTGTGTCATTTTTGCACTTTTCTGTTTTTTCATAAGGCACAGCATGGGCAAATGAAGCTTGCAATGCCATCTGAATTGGCTTAGGCATAGTGGGCTGTGAATGCTTTGTAACTGTAATAGTACTGCAGCATTTGTACAGCATTTTGTGCTGCTGTTGTAAATAATGAAAAAGGTTGATATGCCTCAGCCCATATCCTGCTTTGTTTATATCCCAATGTTTTAAAATATCGATGTATTACAACATGTTACTGATACTCATTGCAGTTGCACTTAACAGCAAAGGATGTGTTTGTAGAAGACACTTTAAAAATATTTATGACTCATGACGTTATTGAAGTCAGTTGTCCATCAGTGGTGAGCTAAAATGTGTCACATTCAGAACACCATGGATTTTGCGGATAATGTGAGGGGCGTCATTATGGAGATGGATGAAACAGTGGTCTCATGTGATACGACATCCCCCGGGACAAATAGGGCAATATAGTGTATGCTGTTAAGTGCCAGGAGGATTGCCTGGAATTGTACATTGGGGAAACCAAACAGCCATTGGCAAAATGGATGGCACAACAGAGGAGAGCTGCTTCTTCTGGCCAGGACTCTGCCCTTTGCACTCATTTACAAGCCGGTGGGCATTTCAAGGAAGAAGAGGTGCACATCCTTGATAGGGAGGAGCACTATCAAGAACACATGTTTCACCATCTTACAGTGCTATGATTGCAGCTCTTCCCAAATCTTTTGTGAATATCACATGTGGCCATTATAATTAATGGTCACGGTGATTTGCATATGAAGCTGACCACTGGTTCCATTGTCATGCAGTAGTGCTGGCTTCATTCATTATGCAAATGTGCTGCATATAAGCTTGGGGTTGTTTACAATGAGCTTCACACTCATTCAAACTAAAACTTGTGTCCAGATGAACTGATTAATCTTTCTGGGAAAATGGGAAGATCATAAAAGGAAAACATAAGGGGTAGACCAAGGAAGATGTCAAAGCATCAGGATAGAATACTTGAAATGCCTTGAAAATAGAAAAGGCACAACAAAATAAATGAAGAAACAAATTGGTACAAACAGGAGTCAGTGTTTGTGACAGAACTGTAAGAAATCTGCTGAATGAAATGAGATTTACATCCAGAAAACCCAAGTGAAAACCAGTACTAACACCTAAACAGAAGAAAACAAGGTTACTGTGGGCTATAGAGAAGCAAAAAGTGAGTTCGGATGATTGGATGAAAGTGATATTCAGTGATATCACAAATCTGCATTGGCCAAGGAGATGTTTGGTACCGTTGTAATGAAACATATAAAGATGGTTGCCTAAAGAAAACAATCAGATTTCCCCACACATTTATGAAATTGGGTTGTATGTCAGGTAAAAGGACTTGGGGAGATGGCAGTCATTGCCTGAACAGTCAATGCATGCACAGGTGTACATTATAAATTTGGGCAGTCATTCCAGCAATAGAAAAAAAGAGAACTTTCTCCGCTGTGGCAACCCCAAGAATTCCACATAATCTGATTGAGCATGGTGCGATTTTAGTGAGATATGATACAATGTAGATTTTGATGCTATGCAATTCAACATGGTAAAGGGCATGCATCCAACTTGCAAGTGACTAGACAAGAATGGGCCAAATTATTTTTAAATAATAAAGCATAAGGCCTCTACTAATACATATAAATAAATTGGATTTTTACCTATACAAAGAAATGATGCATCCGAAGTGCATCCCAAATATCCAGTGAATACTTTTTTGTTTAATCAGGGCAATCACATAATTTTTATGTGAATCTTATTATCCTTAGTTCACATACAGTAGGTCAAGATGTATGAAAATTGATCTGATAAAGGGAGCATTTCACACAAAGATTTTTTATTAAGTAATATTTATTATGTCTTTGTCAACTGCTTAAATAAGATGGATTCACACACGTGTTACATTAATGCTTAACAGTGGGAGTGGACACTTGGGGGATATTTGCTACATAATTTGTCAACAATGAAATTCTCATGCCTTGCACATCTCTTCAGATGCACCTTGGTACCTTAGTTCATCCACAAGGTTGGGTTTTTTCCCCCACTTGGGAAGTCTCTCGAGATATTTACATAAACATGATTTGATTGGTTAGTGCCTGTGCTGTAATATTTGCCAAATGTGACCCTCAGTTCAGCAATGCATTATGTCGCACCATTCAAAGTAAATGCGAAGCGTCTCCTTTAAAGCCTCCAAGGTGTACATGTGAAGTCAGCCTTATCGATTAGCGCTGAAGAGTCTGAATTTTATTTTAATTGCAAGTCTTATAAATGTTTGTTAAATTTTTGTGAAAATGCAGTTCTTCTCTCATATGAATTAATTTTATTGGTGCAGCCTATACATTGAATCACTCTGGTGCACGGTTCCATCCTGGTCTCAGGTGACTCTGTGTGGGCTTTTTCACATTTACCTGTGTGCATGTGCATTTTCTCTGGGTTCTCCGGTTTCCTCACACTTCCCAAAAACAGATATGTGGAATGGCTATGCTAAAATCTGAATATGAATAAAATGTGAATAAGTATGTGAATTTGAGTGTGCAAGCTCTGGATTTACTGTGACCCTGAAAATGATAAAAATGGTTACTGAAGACGAATGAATGAAATAGATGTTACCACTTAAAGCTATAGACCCATTACAAAATTAGAATATCATGGAAAAGTTGATTAATTTCCATAATTCCATTCAAAAAGTTAAACTTTCATAGATTATAGAT
>JAOUQY010000033.1:359423-376568 GCA_028566355.1 Doras micropoeus | reverse complement strand
GGCTCTAACTTATTTGCAACTTGTTAAATTTGCAAAATGTGCAGGGGGTTGAATACTACTTGGAGGCACTGTATATGGATACACCATCGTGGGCCGGTTGAATGGCCACCAAGGTCTCCCGATAAAAGTCTAAGGGGGTCAGATCGGGAGACCTTGGTATCCATTCAACTGGCCCACGATGGTGTATCCATATAGTTGTATCCATATAGATGGCCCATATAGGTGTATCCATATAGATGGCCCACCCTGTATAATCTAAAGTTTAACTTTTTGAATGGAATTATGGAAATTAAACTTTTCCATGATTTTCTAATTTTTTAGAATGGGTCTGTACATGATGTACGATTTTGGAATTATGTTCTTTTCTGGTAGAAAAATGCTGTTGTGAGCCTTTTGTGAAAGAACATTTTGTAATTAATTTGCTGTGTCCTCCACCTCAGGGTTTAATCTAAAGGCTGTGAAAGGAAAGTAATGTACATTTAAAGAGAATTTATGGTCTGCATCCTAGACCACTTTCTGTACTCTAAATAAAATGACTAATTTGTTGGATGCTGTCTGGTGATTTAATATCTTGACAGGCACTTCCATTCTAATGGACTTCATAACACTAACACACACATTACCACTGGCATATTGACTTTATTCCTGGTATAATAAATTGCTGTTTTATTTCATGTGACAATATACTTTCTCTGTATTTCATAGACAACATACACCAATCAACCATAACATTAAAACCATCTCCCTAATATTGTGCCACAAAACAGCTCTAACTCATTGAGACTTGGACTCAATTTATGCTACAATAGCTCTCCTGTGGGATTTGGACCATGCAGGCTAGTCTTCATTCACCATGCCCATCAAGGAGACTTGGGTTCCAATGACCCTATTGCTGGTTCACCGGTTGTCCTTCCTTGGGCAACTATTGGTAGGTACTAACCACTGTATATTGGGAACACCCCACAAGACATGTTGTTTTGGAGATGTTCTGACCCAGTCATTTAACCAGTCAATTAACCGTCTTCCAATTCCTGCTTCCAACACATCAAACTTTGAGAACTGTCTGTTCATGTTCTGTCTAATATATCCCATCCCTTGACAGGTGCCAGTGTCTGTGGTTTTAATGTTATGGCTGATTGATGTATAAATCAATTAAGTTAAATGTATTCTTGCAGTGCTGCTATTCCAATCAGTTTTCTGTAATATCTTTAAATGCACAAAGGAATTCCCCACTGCAGGGCTTATTCTGAAATCTATAAGAAACAAGGAATACAAAGAAAGAAAAGTGGCATGCAGAGGTGCACTGCTGGCCTCAAATGCTGTTTTGCAAAATCCTAATAGTATGCATTCTTATAGTGCTTTGCAATGATTGTTTGAGATTGGGAAGTGTGTCCAGCTGTGTACCCAGAAATGTTATGGCAGTACATTTTGACCCTTCTTCAGTGCATTTTATTGAGGCTTTCCAGAGTAATATCGTTAGTAATACATTCATGTTTAAAGAATAAATAAGTGTAAATAATATAACTTTATTCTACTTCTGCCTTTCATAGACTAAGATGTCATCCACTGTCTTTCCTTAACAGGCTCTATAGAAATGATTTGTTATAAAGCTAGCCATTCAAGCAATTAAATGCTTTATACAGTTTGTATGGACCAACTTTGCTAGTTAAATGTCCAACTTCATCCTGTTCATTAGCTCACAGAAAACATCTGGCTGTGCTAGTCATGTATCGAAATCTTTTTCTTTCTGAATGGGAAGAATTAAAGGACATTGGGGTGTGTCTATAAAAAAATGACAATTTACTGATTGAAGTTTGTTAGATACTTTCTTATGGTCAGATGACACAAACACTTATACAGTTCAATGATGGAACTGAAACCTTTCTGTTCTGAGGGATAGTCAACAAGGGCCATATCTCTAACTGGGAAAAAGGCAAGCTTAATTGAACAGTTTGATTTTGTTGTATTGCTGGCTTTGTTTGCCAACTAAAGAAAAGATAATTTCATCTGTACAAATGCTTTGATTTGATTTCAGGATATTTTCTGCATTGTAAGTCTGAAAGACAGATTAATGGTTTATTACATGGGCAAACTTGGAAAGTATTATATTTATTCACTAATAACTTATTAAATATCACTCTGGATGAGCTTACTTAGGTTGTGTTGTTGAACATTTTCAATCAGTTGACTGTCTCTCATTTGTTTACCTGTATGTGTATTCAAGGAAGTGTAGACATGTAATCATATCCCAACTTTTTTTTTAACTGACCAGTTTCTTTTCTTATAAACTATGTAGTGCAGAAAATCTTAACTGTACTGTGACACCATATACTCGGTGAATGAAGGTATGAAAATGGTCAGCAACAATACTCAAATAGGCTGTAGCATTCAGGAGATGATTGATCCGTGTTAAAGGGCCCAAAGTGTGTCAAGAAAACATTCTTCACACCATTACGCCACCTCCACCAGTCTGAAATGTTCGGTCTAATAATTCATGCTGTTGGTGTCAAATTCACACTACCATCTGTGTACCTCAGCAGAAATTCCAGTTTTCAACTTTAGTTTTGGGGAGCCTGTGCCCACTGCAAATTAAGCTTTCTATTCTTGGCTGACAGAACTGTAACCTGATGTGGTCTCCTGCTGTTGTAGCCAATCTACCTCAAAGTTTCATGTGTTGTGCATTCCGAGATGCTTGAACCAGTCTGGCCATTCTTTTTTGACCTCTCTCATCAATAAGGCAGTTCCATCTGCAGAAATGTTGCTTACTGGATGCTTTTTCTTTTTTGTACCATTCTGAGTAAACTCTACAGTTCAACAGTTAGATAAATACTTAAACCAGCCTGTTTTTGCCAACAGCTATGCCATGGTCAAAATCAGTGAGACCCCATTCTAATGGTTCATGTGAACATTACCCAAAGCTGTTGGCCCGTATGTGCATGCATTGCATTGCTGCCACAAGATTAGCTGAATACAATTGCATGAATGAGTAGGTGTACAGTGGTTGGTGAGTGTATCTACAATTGACTATCAGGAATGCTTATACATCGATCGGCCATAATGTTATCACTACTGGCAGGTGACACCTGTCAGGGGGTGGGATATATTACGCAGTAAGTGAACAGTTAGTTCTTGAAATTGATATCTTGGAAGCAGGATAGTGCCCATGCTGACCCCTGTCTACTGCTGAAAGCACATAAAATGGGCATGTGAGCATAAGGACTGGACCATGAATCACATTTTCTTTTGCACCATGTGGATAGCTGAGTGTGTTTGCATCATTTACCTGGGGAAGAGATAGCACCAGGATGCATTATGGGAAGAGGGCAATCTGCCAGAAGCATTATGATGATCTTGGCACTGTCCTGCTGGGAAATCTTGGGACCTGAGATTGATGTGGATGTTACTTTGACATATAGCACCTAGCTAAACATTGTTGCAGACCAAGTACCCCCCTTCATGGCAATGGTAATCCCTAATGGCAGTGGTGTCTTTCAGCAGGATAATGCACCCTGCCACACTGCAAAAATTGTCCAGGAATAGTTTGAGGAACATCACAAAGGGTTCAAGGTGTTGGCTTCCACATTCCCCAGATTTCAATCTGGTCAAACATCTGTGGAATGTAAATCAAGCAAGGCCGTTTCAAATAACGTCTTTTTTCATGGAATACCCGCAAGGTAGCGTCAGTTAACACAAATTACCATTAGAGATTATAACACAAAAACCCTGAAACACAATAATGTGTGCATATATTTTGTTAATTAGTTTTTGGAAAGAGAAACACTGGCTTACTCTGTCGGCATACTGTGGTTCACTGTGACCCCAGTCTGGAAATAGTGTTATGTATAATGAGGAACTGTAGCCAGCCTTGACCGATGAAGTATAACAGTCCTACCTACTGGTGCAGTTGAAAAATCAACAAAAAAAAAGTAAAATGGAGAGCTTATGCATGTGGCTTACATCATTGTGAGCATGTATACTTCTACATAGGTGTGTCTGCAGGGCTCTGTATTTACACCCCAAAAACGCTAGTTAGTGGTGGGATTTCTGTGCCACTGTGTTGAGTTTCTTCATGTGCAGATCATGTTGGAGTTGGAGATAATAAATGTTAAACGACAGTTACTTTTAATTAAATGTAATTTTATTAAACACAGAAATGTCAGAAGATAATTAAATTAAACAGTATTATTTTAAAATAGGCTTTGATACTAAAACCGATATTAATAACAAAGACAACTGTGCTGTCACAAAAACTGTTTGTAAACACACTGAAGTAAATGTTTTCTGGTGCATATCTGGAAAACCTAAACATTTCCCAGAACAAAGAACAACCCATGCATTTAACCTTTGAAAATAAACAATGACTTTAACCATTTTAAGGCTGTTTTAAAACATCTCATAAAGGTTGTAGGCTTTGGCTAATGGTTATCAACTCGGTCAACTGAACAAGACAAATTTGCAGGATAAGTACTAGTTTGATAGAATATGAATTCAGAGTGAATGAGGAAATGATGAAGAATGTGGCTACCATATGAAACTGGAAATTTCGGCGCCATTTTTCTTTCAGCTTTTAAAATGTTTACTAAAGTTAAATCTTAATAAAAACACATTCTTTACACCTCTTCAAGTTTTTTTCCCCAACAAGCCACAGCTCAACTGTCTGTGAGGAAATGCAACACTCACAGTTGCTGGGTCTGCATCAACATGACATGCAAGTTATATTTTTGGAGAGGTGCGTCAGGCTACAGTGTAGGGTACAGCGTACATACTCAGCTATGCTGTACCCTATGGCATAGTTTCAATGCAGGAATATAAATTGGCCTTAAAAACATGGTGGTTTGGGTACGTGGATTGGGTACGATAAAGTGCGATAAAGTACGATAAAGAGTGGTATGGATCCTTATGTTTATGTGGTACCCTGCAATGACCTGGACCTATCCAGGGTGTAGTGCCACCTTACACCCAGTGTTGAACTATATTAATGTGTGTAATACCATTATCTGTCCATTGGTGAAGCCTGCCTCTGAACACTGTGTTCTAAAGTTTCAGTTATAGTGACTTAACAATTTGTGCTTTCATTTATATTTAGCAAATTATCAGATTTAAAAATCTTTTTTCTTGCAGACGCATTGCTGGCAGACCTGGAATCATCCACTGCTCATATCTCAAAGTGTCCAGTGTTTCTCCCAGATGAGGCACCTTATTCTTTTCCCAGTAGTGGAAGCCTGCTCCAGGATGACCCTTCCCCTCCTCCTGTGCCCTCTCCAGAGGCTTTGAACGGGTCTCTCCAAAAACAGGCCAACTCCCATCACTCCTCACAACAGGTTAGATGTACTACTTAGGAGCAAATGTATTTGATCACCACCAGTTTTATTAAACACCCAGAATGGGAGTACTGGTTGCAAAATACATACCTGTGTGCAGCTCTTCATGGTAACCATTTTACATCATATAATCAAAATGTCTTGGTTAGGGCTCTAGAGTAACACAATAGAAAAGTATTCACCCTGTTGGGAGAGTGCAATGCCACACCCATTCATGGTCAAGTGTCCAAGAGAGCATAATTTGAGTGTGGAATAGAGTGGCACTAAATTTAAGTATACAAGATGAGGCAATCACCACTTCCCTCAGTGTACTTAGCTGCCCATTGTGACATGATGCACTGTACCTTTGTACATGGCTAGTCATATGTTAATCATCAACCTCAATCCAGGATGTAAAGCAGCAGTTGAAATGGTGTACTTTGGCCAGTGGCATGTTTTTTTCTGCTATGAAAGAATGCATTTTTTGTTAAGAAATAAGGTTCAGGAATGCATAGACTTGACACATCTTAGATGACTAAGAGCAGAGGTACCTTCCACAGAGGTAGAACTCCTCTTTGAATTAATAAATGTTTAGGCAACTAATCTCCACAGAGCTGTTTTCTTTTATGAACAATTTAGTTTCCTAGTCTAACTAAAGGACTATGAATGTCTGAAGCCATGCTGGCCTATTGCAGTTAAGATTGAAGTCCCCTGGTCTAAATGGTGTAAATTAGATTTTAAAAAGCTGTCTTTCTTCTGTGTGTTCACAGAATCTTTTTTTTACTGCTCTCATATCTTTCACATATTTTGTGAAGGTGAGAATCAACTTCTGAAAATGTTTCTTAATTCTTCAAGACCATACATGCAGAGGCATGCAGCATACCTGATAATGTTTTACCTGAGCACTTCAAAATCACTCAGTTAACTGAGTGCTTATATTTGTGAAATGACAGAAAGCAGAACAAAAGTTTAAAACTTATCACAGTTTTCTGCAGCATAGTATGCCTTCTGTTGACTACCTAGAGACTCACTAGTCCAAATTTTGATCATTTTCAGAAGTAATAATCTTAATATGCTAAAGTTTTCATGCCCTTTCAAAGACTTCAAGGGCCATTTGAGATCTTTAATACCATTCTGGTTTGGCATGGTCAAGATTAAGGCACAATCTTATACCCTGGATATGTACACACCACTGTTAAAATGGCTTTTTTGTGATATAAAAATATGAAACCAAGTTCATGACAGAATTTACTCCACCCTCAATGTGAAATTACAGTGTATAAAATGAAGTAAAAAATTGAAATATTAAAAAGCCAAAATCACCTGGTTGCATAAATTCAGAATTAAACAATCACATTCAATCTCTTGTTCAAAAGTAATTAAACATCAGTCATCAGTGAAATTATTATGACACATGAAGGCCATCATTGACAAGTGGAGAAAATGTGGCACTAAAGCAACATTACCAGGAAGAAGACATCCCTCCAAATTTTATAAAAGGACAGAACAAAAACTTACCAGGAAGGCTGCCAAGAGACCTATTGCAACATTAAAGGAGCTGCAGGAATATCTGACACACTCTGAACTGATTACTCTCTGCATGTAAAAACAATCTCTGATTCTTCACATGTCTGGGCTTTGGTTTAGGGTGGCTAGATGGAAGCCCTTTCTCACAAAAAACATCCAAGCCCAACTAAATCACCTCAAACCATGTAACGAAATAAGTTATTATCTGATGAGACTAATTCCAAAAATTATAATAATTATTTAATTGAAGGTATGCTTGATGCCAAAAAGCACATAACCAAAATAAAACTATGCCCATGGTAAAGCATGATAATGGCAGCATCTTGCTTTATGGCTGTTTTTCTTCAGCCAGAGAACTGGGGCGCTTTTATCAAGGTGAAGGGAATCATGAATAGCTGCAAATACCCAATTTTAGTGCAAAACTTTCAGGTGTTTGCTAGTAAGGTGGAGAGGAAGGAATTTTACATTTCAGCACAACAGTGAGCATACAAAAGCATACAACCAAATCAACAAAGGAATAGCATTACCAAAAAAAGATCAATGTGTTTGAATTGCTTAGCCAGAGCCCAGACCTGAATCCAACTAAAAATCTATGGGATGACCCGAAGTGGGCTGTGCACAGTAGATTGTTGACTCTATTCTAGTCCATTAGCTGTTTCACCTCCCCTCTGTATGCTGACTCATCAGCATATTTGTGTGTCAGCAAAGTAAACAGCAGTGGACTGAGCACACAACCCTGAGGAGTCCCAGTGCTCAGTGTGGTGGTTCTGAAGATGTTAATACCAATCCAGATGGACTGAGGTCTCTGAGCTAGGTCTCTGAGCCAGCAGGCTCAGCTTTCTAGTCAGGTGCTAAGGAATGATGGTGTTGAATACTGAACTGAAATCTGTGAACAGTATCCAAATGTATGCGTCCTTCTTGTCCAGGTGGATGAAAGCCAGATGGAGAGTGATAGCTATGGCACCGTCTATATATATGGTTGGGATGATACGTGAACTGTAGGAGATCCAGTGTAGGGGACAGCAGAGTCTTGATGTGCTTCATGACGAGCCTCATAAATGATGGGCATTAGTGTGACAGGACACTGTGTGTCACAACTGTTCTTGGCGTCGATGTGCACACTAATGTATCTAGGTTACTGTGACTCTTTTTACTATTTCTGTAAAACATTTCTGGTTGTATTTCAGTTAATTTTTCATTTGAAATTTCACATTGAAGTTGGAAAAAATTTGACATGACTTATCTTGATTTCATTTCTTTACATCACAAAAGCATGCCGTTTTAATAGGGGAGATTTTTAAGCTTAATATTTATTTTGAATCAGTTGAAGAGAATTTTGCCTTGTATTTCTTGTCCTCTTTTCAGTCTCTTGGATCAGCACAAAAAAATACATTGTCTCGAGACAGCAGTAGTCCCCCGCTACCTTGTTCAGAAGAGGACCACGTCTACAGGTCAGTTGAATGACCACAGAATCTCCTTTATTGCCAGTTTCTATACACTGCTGAAGCTTCACCTTCTCAACTGTTATTCTAGTTTTCCCAACAAGCAAAAGACACCATCAGATTCCTCAGCAGCAGCCATGAGCTTTGCACTAGGTAGTAACTTGTCTGAGCTGGACCGCCTGCTACTGGAACTCAATGCTGTTCAGCAGAACACACCATCCTACGCCAGCACAGGTACCAGCATCCATCTATGTACCATAGTACCCTGTGTACCCCAGTACCCTGCATCACACAAATGCAAAGATTAAGATCACCAAACCTAGGATTACCTTTCTTTCTATGGTATGTTGTTGTACATATTGGCTTATATATGTATGAATGGTGTTTTCACAAACATGTAATGAGTAGAACATGTGGTTATCAGCCATGATTAATTGTATGCATCTGTTGATCTGTAGAAGATGCAGCTCCCCCACTTCCTCCCTCTAGTTCTGCTCACTACATCCAAGAAAATGGAGCCCACTCAGGTATTAACTCTGCTGCCAAGGACAAACTTCAGAGAAATGGAACTAAAGGACCAGAAGAAGGACGTCCCACTGTGGAGAGCCTACTGAATGAACTGGAGAGCTCTATACCTGCCCCAATGTAAAATTCTTCCAGTCTTATGCTTCTTCATTTTATGAATGCTGAAATACAGGGTGTGCCAGAGAGATCTGACAGTAGCTTAATTGATGCCGTTTTAGTCAACATGGAGCAGTGGTCAGCACAACATGTGTTTATTGTTGAAATGTTTTTTAAAAATGATGACACTGCTCCCGAGTGTCGCAACGGCAACGCGTTTGCCCTATCATCCGGAGATCGCTAGTTCGAATCCGGGTGATGCTATAGCCATATCCCATTGCCGGGAGCTCAGAGAGCAAGATTGCCCGTGCTCTCAGGGTGGGAGGGGCAGCATGCACTCTCCCCCATGTCAATCAGAGTGACACTGTCCAATCACGGGCGTCTGTGCATACAAAAGTTGGGCGGGAGCGCTTTCTTCCGAGTGCGTTACACCGCTCCCGAAAGTTGCATGAGCAGCAGCTCTAAAAGAAGCGGCGGCTTGCGTCACGTGTTTTGGAGGAAGCACATGATCGCTTCGCCCTCCCTGACTGGCAGCTCCTCGTGTGACATGGGGGGGAAGTACTGATGGGTGGGAATTGGAGACGACTAAATTAGGGAGAAAATTGGGGAAAAAATCCCCCCAAAAAAGTTTGAAAAATGATGACACTGTGATTGCAACTCAAGGGCTATTTCGCATTAAGTTCAGTATTCCTCGTCACAGTGCGTTGCAATCTGGGAACGCGATTAAAAATTGGGTTGAAAATTTTTGTAACAATGCTTCTACCTTATAATGAAACCACTCAGCAAGCCACGTACAGTTTGAATGGCAGAAAATGTTGAAAGGGCATGTGAATCTGTAATAAGGAGTCTGCATCGTTCATCTAGGAGACATTCTATTGCTTTTGGAATTTCCAACACAAGCCTGTGGTGAATATTACAAATGAAAATGGCATTAAAATGTTAGTGTAATGGTTGTATTTTCAAATAAAAGTTATGATTAATTATTGTGTTATTTCATTTAAAAAAATATTCAGTCTCTCTGGCTCATCCTTTATGATTATATTGTATACTATAATTGCTGATTAATGTTAACATATAACTTGTGCAAGCAGGCCTACCCCCTCTGGACAAATGGAGGGGCAGTTGGATGTTCCCTCTGAGCAACAGGGTCGCATGTCAGCCACTTCAGCCACACGAGAGCTGGATGAGCTCATGGCCTGCTTATCTGATTTTAAGGTGCAGAGTAATGTGAGTGCATATTTGTGTGCCGTAAAGATTACATGTAACACTACAGAACTGTATCTAAGTTCCTTTGTGTAAGGTTGGGGGATTAAATGTGTATGGACAAATGTTCCTTGCAGTGCCTATTTACAAGACAGGCTTGCTGCAAAATTTAGCTAGATCAGTTACTGCACACACCCCTTTGACAAACGTTAGATACTCCTAGCTCATGTTTTACTCTGTCGGTTAGTCTCTTCATCCAATCTCTAGGCTGTTTTTATATATTTTTATTTTTTTTTAATTTGTCTGTTTTCTTTCCTACTCTTTTCCTCCCCATTGTTATTCTCCAGCCAAGCTCTTTGGGCTCCCTAAATACTGACCTGCTATTTGGTCAGTCCAACAGCTTCTCTACCATTGCAGAAATGAATTCTTCTTCTGCCATGGTAGTACCTACTGCAGTTTCCCCAGTACCAAGTCTCCCTGCTAAACCAAACTGCTACTCTCCACTGCCCTCCCCTCCAGTAACCTTAGAGTTACACATAGTGGAAGATTCCAATGATACTCATCTGCAGTCCAGTGCCTTAAAAGCTGCCCCATCTGTCCTCTATTCTACCACTTCAGCCCTTTCCAGTCCACCATTCTCACCTTCAAATCACCATGGAGACCAAGTTATCAATGACTCTGTCACCATGCTGAGCACTGAAATGCAGTCACTTGTGGTTTTGTCCCAGACGATCACTACTACAACCACCACTAACACGTCTACCATTAGCCCTGGCAATCAACAGCATATCCCTGCCAATCCTGAGAGTCTGCTTTCAAGCAGCGGGACTAACTCAAAGCTAGTGTTTTCTGTGCCTATTGCTGAATCTCAAAGCCCATTGAATCAACCTGGAAATAACAAGACCTTACATAAAGGCAGTTCTTTAACGATTCAAGCATCAAATGATGTCTGTCATGTGACCAGTCCACTGCTTAAATCTGGTGCTACATCTCCCATCTCTACATCTGTACCTGCTATTGAATCACCAGTTATGCAATCCCCATCACCTACATTATCAATCAATCATCATCATCATCCTAAAGCTGCTTCTCCTTATAGCACCACACCTCCCATATCTTCTATATCAGTGCCCAAGACCTCAAGTCTTTCTGCAGTGCTGCCTGAGCACGTTGCTGTTACTACAAGAACACTTCCCTCTATGGCTCCATCTCTGGAACCTTCCCTTGATGCTTTGGATAATCTCCTCACCATGAACTTCACCAAGCCTGAGGCTAAGTCCCAAAATGTGGCTACATCTGTTTGTAAGGTGACTTCAGAACATGCACAAGTGTATGAGGGTATGCTTGTTTCAGTGGATTGTAAGGTGTTTCAGTCAGACATGCACACAGATAGTGAGTCAGGAGATGGGCTTATTGAGGACCAATCTGACTGCAGGAGTGAACTTCTGGACTGGGCTGATATGGAGCCAAAGCTGTCATCTGACAGAGCTGATGGTTCCATGACTCCAATGACTGAGGCTAGCTGGATGGATGACTCCTTTACCCCTTCTTCCTGCCCTGGAACCCCAGATGCCCAGATGGACCTGCCCACATTACATCCTGTCAGCACCATGGATAGGATTTCAGCATCTGGGCATGTATGGAGGAAATTGCGATGTTTCAGTACAGCCGTGGAAAATAGTGTCATGATTTGTTACTGTTAATTAAAGGCTGTGTGACAGTGCACTGTGTGTCAAGGTCTGGAGTGTTTGCATGAATGAAGCATGAAGAACATTAGCATGGGGATTATGGCTCTGTTTAGCATTAATACCCAACAGTTTCATGCTCTGCATTCAGAATTATGAAAATAATCCTAGTTTAACATATTCTACCATAGTGGTGTTGGCCTAATTATAGAATAATAAGTTTGGAACTAAAGCGTTTGCATTGCTTTTTTGGTGATGACTGTTGCCTGAAGGCCCTCTCTCATCCACAACAGCATCTAATCTCAAGTGGGTGAACCCACTTCTGCTGACCACTGACTGCTGCATGTTTTGTTATTTGAGTATGAATCATCTGACAGGGTCTCTACCCCTGGCTCAGATCAAGTCTGTTATCAGACGTACCAAGGAGACACCCAATGTCCATCCCATGTACCGGGATGGCATTATTCGCAGGAAGATGGGCCCAGTAATCTTCCACAAAAGCAACTCTCAGGATCGCCTCATAGAAGAGCTCCAGGGCAAGCTGGGAATTGCTCGCAAGGAACGCCACAAGAAACAACCAGATGATTGGCTGACTGAGGGGGTTATTGTGATGTCAAATCCAAAACGCTTGCAAGATGACCACAGCAGGGAGGTGGATAAGGTAGATGAGTAATTCAGAGTACCTCTTTACTGACCCATCACTACTTTTTCATCTTTTTGTCTTTTTTTGTCATATTTTTCGTCTTTTTCCATTGACATTTAATCTTTTCTCTCCTGTATTTTTTCTGTGTCTCTCTTTAGATTGTTATTCCCCCTGAGTCTCCTATTCCTCAGAGAAAGGTGATACCAGCTACCCAGTCCAGCTTCCCAGCCCCTCACCTCCCACCCCCAGCCATGGAACCAAAGACTAGGCCTGCAGTAAAAGCTGTACCTGTTCCACCTCCCCCTCCTCCCACCCACTCTCCACCTTTACCTGCTCCCTCTCAATTTCTTAGGGAATCCACACCTCCTTCCCAAGTCCCTATAGAATGTGAGCCTCCTCCAGTCCCCGTTAAGCCCCCTACTACTGAGCCAGTAGAGCCTTTTCCAGGCCCAACCAAGCCTGCACCAAGACCAGCTCCATCTCAGTCACACCCACCTGCCCCTGTTGTCTCTCCCAAAGTGCTGGTGTCTGTGGGCTGTCAGACGGAGTATGAGCCCTTCTTCCCTCCGATGCAGGTGCAGGCATGGAGTTCCCACTGCATGGGAAGTGGGGTGCTGAGGGTGCACCCCAACTTTCAGTAACTGAAAATAGAGCTGCAACTGCTAAGAAATAATCTATAGGAAAACATATAAAGATGCATATAAACATATAAGCATATAAAGATGCAATCTGAGATTTAATATTCTGACTAGTTTATATACCACAGTGAATCAATTACAATGTATTTTTCAGGACAGAGGAGTTTCCGGGTTTCTGTCTGACAGGACTAGCTTTTTTTTTCTTTTTTCTTTTTTTTTTTTTTTATTTCATTAACTTCAGAGTTTCTGGTGAGGGAACAATTGTATATGGCTGTTATGATGTAAGTGATAAAAGAAAATAACTCCTATGATGGGAAAACTACTGACCCCCCCCAAAGTGCTGATTAATCAAATTAATTAAATCTCCAAATAGAACACTTAACATTTCGTAACGGTTTTAATCTGTATATTATTAGGCTTAGATTTTTTGGTGAGCTGTTAATCCACTCCATAATCACTGAGCTGTTCTGGTACTGATATACCTATCATAATTATAAACCTAACAGAAACCATTTACAATACAGTCAGGAGTGTTCAGATTGAGGCTGTTATAGATGATTTTAATGTTACAATATATATGTTTAATGTTTACAATATATTCAAAATAGATACTTGAATTCAGGAAAGCATGTAATTGCAAATGTCTGAATTTCACCTGGTGAATGGTTTTCCCAGGACCTGTAATAGCATTGCTGAACATAGGGATGATTTAAAGATTCATATGTAGAGATCAAGCTTCTCGTGTGTGTGTCTCTTTTTTTTTGCATCCATGTCTTTTTCCTATTAAGACTATTTTAATCTGCCAGCTCATTTTTGGACTGACCTGATGTGTTTCTCATCACTTTTAGATCATGGCTCAGGGAAAGGGTCCAAACACACAGGTCAATAAACTAGACAACATGCTGGGAAGCCTGCAGTCTGACTTACATAAACTGGGTGTAAAGACTGTGGCCAAAGGAGTGTGTGGGGCTTGCTGCAAACCTATTGTTGGCCAGGTGAGGAGTGTACAGTGGTACTTCTTTTCTTGAATGTAAGGCGATGTTGCGAGAAATGCTATAATATTCGTCTTTAAACAATTTATAGTTGGTTCTCTTAATTCCCCCATAAAAAGGGACATCAGGACCCAGTTACAACTAAAATGTATTATTACAAATATCATCACATGATAGATCAGAGGTAGTTTATTACCAATGTAAAAAGTATTAAGTAACACAAGTCATCACCAGAGTATGCTGCATAAATATCAGCTGGTGAGTGAGTGCAGAACACTGTGTGTGTTTTACAGGTAGTAACCGCCATGGGACGCACATGGCACCCGGAGCATTTTGTGTGCTCTCACTGCCAGGAGGAGATTGGTTCTCGAAACTTCTTTGAGCGTGATGGACAGCCATACTGTGAGAGGGACTACCATCACCTCTTCTCTCCTCGCTGCTACTACTGCAATGGTCCCATTCTGGATGTGAGAACACTTGCATTAGACTTGCATTTTATCAACTGTATTGCTGTTCTGCAGATGCATTTAGAAGCATTCTAGTATAATTGGTAGGAAATGTTTAATGTAGAATATGATTATATTGATGTAGAAAAGCGATATAGAATCAATGTTTGCCTTTCCCCTCTGCAGAAAGTAGTGACTGCTCTGGATAGGACATGGCATCCTGAACACTTTTTCTGTGCTCAGTGTGGGGCTTTCTTTGGCCCTGAGGGTGAGTAGCTTATGCTGGTGCAGTACTGCCCTCTGCATTCAACTTTGTTTAGCTTCCAGCAGTGCTGAAGCCTCTCACCTTATGTTTTTTTTAGGCTTTCATGAGAAAGATGGGAAGGCCTACTGCCGTAAAGATTACTTTGACCTGTTTGCTCCCAAGTGTGGTGGCTGTGCACGTGCCATCCTGGAAAATTACATATCTGCTCTGAATAGCCTTTGGCACCCTGAGTGCTTTGTTTGTAGGGTAAGTGTGTTTGCTTCAAAATGTGAAGTGTATTTTGTGCATGACTGATAAACTTTCCACTCCAGTCTGAGTTGCTAATGTACCATCATTTCCTTTGTGTATGTGTACTGTAGGAGTGTTTTACCCCTTTTGTGAATGGCAGTTTCTTTGAGCATGATGGTCAGCCATACTGTGAGGTTCACTACCATGAACGACGTGGCTCTCTGTGCTCTGGCTGCCAGAAGCCCATAACAGGCCGGTGTATCACAGCCATGGGCAAGAAGTTCCACCCTGAGCATTTTGTCTGTGCCTTCTGCCTCAAGCAGCTCAACAAGGGCACTTTCAAGGAGCAGAATGACAAACCATACTGCCATGGCTGTTTCATCAAGCTCTTCAGTTAGACTGAAGCATGGTGTGCTTGGCTGTTTTTCTGAGTGTGTTGGATATGCAGCAAAATCTGAGTTGCCTTATGTAATATGGAGGGGGAAAGCATTTATATAAGAAATGTAGGGGTTTGAATTTGTTTTTTTGAGAATTGTGTGCAAATGTCTGCTCACTGGTTGAGTGTGAAAGAATCTGTTTTAGGAATGTGGCTTTGGATCAAGTTTGGATCAGTTGAAATACAAACTGCCACTGTGGCAAAATGTGATCACTATTTGTAACAATTGGATGTGGGGTCAACATTTTGCCCAGTGTATTTAGCATTTGCAAGAAACAATTTATATTACTGTGCTCAGTGCCTTGTTTTCTATCAGAAATTATAATACATATGAATTATACCAAAAATAATAGTTTAGCACCTGATATGTACATTTCTATGGAGACTGGTGTTCTTGGTGTGTTGACAATTACCAGCCCGTAACAAGGCAGCCTTGATCACCTACATATATTGAATAGGACTAGTGTGGCGATGAGTATTGGGAACTTCATAGCCAAGTACTCAAGAAGTTACTTAAGTAAACTCCTGAAAATATGGAATCATCCTGATCTGTTCAGAGAGAAGCCAAGGCTTTTGTTTTTTTCAGGGGAGGGTACACATTATTGAACTGTTTACCCTTACAGTCATGTTGTTGAAATCACTAAATATGTCTCAAAAATACTTTACTGTATTTAGGTAACTTGGCCTCATTTCTCTTACTCTTACCATTATAACCACTTATTCATTTTGATTTCTTAAAGCAAATCATGGGTTGTTTAACTAAATAGCTGTGACAATGTTGTGCAATTTATATCCCTTTAATACAGTATATGATTGGTTTAATTATAAGTATGTCTTTCTGTCTCTCAGACAATTCTGGGCAATGTTATAACTGCTGTATTGTTTGGTATTCTAATGTATTTTTCTCCCTTTCTTTTTATTATTTTTTATTTTGCCTAAAAGTCTTAAGTGTCACTCAGACATTTTAAAGAATGGGTTATGATAGATGAAAGATTAAGGATTAGAAATATAACACCAGTTTTAAAATTCCCCCAATAGTAAAAGTGGGTATTTCTTTACATTTTTCAGAAGTATATCCTTGACAGAAGAAAATCCAGCTAATAGTCTTTTATCTGTATGCATTATCCTCTGGGAATACATATTTTTGTCACTGGAATGAGGATGCAATTCAAACACATGAGCTTTTCATACATAATATATAAATCACTTTTAAAGAAGATGCTGTGATAATTCATCTTTCCTATCCCATTCTTCTTGTCATTCTGAGAGCTAGGTGCCAAGGGGACTCAATAGTCCATATGTTTCAAAGTCTATTTATGACACTGGTTTTAAAGGTTCTCCCCTTTTGTTCTAGCATGTGATTTTACTGTTAAAAATAGGGCTTCAATTTTTCTTTGTTTATACTGCTCCAGTCTATTTTAGTGGGTCTTCATTTATTGTGTTTATTTACCCAATGTGAAACTGCAGGTATATATTATTTTCATTAACTGTCATTTTGTTTGGCACTGTAGTTACTGGCTGAATTCATATTATCAATAAAATGCTTTGATGTTTTCATGCACTTTGTTTAATTGTAGCCTTGTTGTTCACTCAGGGGAATGTTCTGGTTAAAATTATATACAGTACCAGTCCTACATTATATATTAATACTGAAGTCATCCAGACTATGAAGGAACACATAAGGAATCATGTAGTAAACTTAAAAGTGTTAAACAAACC
>JAOUQY010000033.1:349129-359323 GCA_028566355.1 Doras micropoeus | reverse complement strand
CTTCCACTAGACTTTCCATTGATATGCTTGGACACAGCACTCTGTGAACAGCCAGCCTCCTTAGCTATGAACTTTTGAGGCTTAGCCATGCTTTGAGTTTAGTAGATGATTAGTGTGTCACACTCAGTTTAAAACATTCATGTCCTGCTAAATTTGGGCTGATTTCTCCACAGTACTCAAATTTTTTGAAATCCTGTTTTCATGGGTTTTATGAGCTGGGAGCCCAAAAAAAAAAAACAAAAAAAAAACCAACCAAATAAATACTTGTAATTGTTTAAATTGTGGGCCCTAAATCTATAATCTATGAAAGTTTAACTTTTTGAATGGAATTATGGAAATTAATCAACTTCTCCATGATATTCAAATTTTTTGGAATGGGTCTGTAGTTTCACCTATATGCACCAAATTTAGTACACGTGTGGGGCTCCCCAAAACCAAACAAATTTTAATATGCATTGTATTAGCCATACCCAACAGGAAGTGAGTTATTTTGTATTTTGTGCATTTTGACACATTGCATTTTAATTTAATGCCAGATTTGGGATTTGTTCTGACAGTTCTAGCTACGCAAACAGGAAATGTGTCATAAATTCGCCATGCATTAATTGATACAGCTCAAACGTCACATGTTTGATGTTTATAACCACATGCCCAGAGTAACAGTGTAATAGCCCCACCATCTGGCAACAGAAAGAGTCACTTTTTCCAAGTTTGGCTGTACTGCTGCTGCTCGATAGTTCCTTGGGCTCAGATTTGGTGTACACGTCACAGGTGTCTTGATTTTATATTGTGAAGCAATTGTTGAACAGTCTGGCCATGGGAAAAGGATAAAAATAGTCCGGTCAGAGAATTTTTATAGATGAATCATCAAGTTTGATGAATGACGGATGTTTAACCAATGAAATAGTTGAGTTGTAGCATGGGGAATTGAGTAGAAGCGCGTACCTGTGGACGGCAGCCACCATTTTTAAGTATAGCCTACTGGTGCACACCGGTAGCCGTGCAATCAGAAGCTCTCGCAAAATATGAAAAAAAACAACAAAAATGGAGCGACAGTGAAGTCCAGAGATTTTGAGAGATCATTTAATCTCTGCTACGTTAGGCATTAGCAAAGCAAAGTTATGAAAAAACTCACAAAAAAGCTTAAACAAGATTATAAAAAGATTACAAAAGTTATTTATTAATGATATAATCTGTTGTAATAGGTAACATGTAAATAAAGGTTTGCGAGGAGATATTTTTTGCTGTACTTCTTTTTGCATGCTACATGTATCACAAAAGACAAAGCGCACAAAACCTTTTCATTTCTGCGTCAGAGGCTTCCCGCAACACGATCTGACGGAGTGTCTTCTGAAGCTCTTGGGTTGTGAATGCATCAGTTTGGTGATGCCACTGAGTCTCTGGCCTGATGCAGTTATTGCGAGCAATGAATATGCAACCAAATATTAAGTGTTATTTACTCTGATTTTTAATTTATGACTATATATTCCAATAGTTTTGCTTACCTAAAAAGTGTTTTGTCTCATATTTATTTCTTGTAAATTAATGACTTAAACCTTGGGAAAAATAAGAATCAATAATCTTGGGAATTCTTGGGAATTGGGAGTTTTGTTCTTGGAATATTACATCCCTCCTGTTTTTCCAGAATTGTTTTTAAACCTACAGTGTCCTACAAACCTATAATGTGCTATTAATATTCCATTGTACATTTACCTTAAAATTGATTTTATTAAAATTGAAAGCAACAAACCCTTCATGTTAGCCCAGTTCTTTCTATGTTTGACCAAGTCCCAGCTATGGGACTGTCGGAACTGTTATACGAAAATATTGTTAGAATATTTTCTGTAATTGCTCTTTATTTTATTCTTTGTCATGTATATGCACTTGATACTATCCTGCACACAGCAGTTTTTGCACACATTCACATATGCACAACATGAAGTTATGCACATGATGCACAAGCCACTGGACAAAGTAATACATCTTATCATACCCTTCCTAGCTCCTGACAAGCACAAGTAACCAATCAGTATTCAGTTTTTAACCAGTAATTATTTTTGTAACCATCTTTGTACTTTTTCTTGTTTCTAGAACATTTTGTATGCCTATATGTGCTCTGCCATTTTGAATATGAAATAAATCACTGTATATAATTGTATATGTACACTGATTAGCCATAACATTAAAACCACTTCCTTGTAACTACACTCTTTGTTCGTTTTATCAGCTCCACTGACCATACAGGTGCACTTTGTAGTTTTACGGTTAGAGACTGTAGTCTGCAGTGCTGCTGGAGTTTTTAAACATTGTGTCCACTCTATGAGACACATCCACTATATTGCTCCACTTTATAGATGTAAAGTCAGAGACAGTAGCTCATCTGTTGTTGTGCAGTTTGTGTTAGTCATCCTCTAGTCCTTCATCAGTGCTCACAGGATGCTGCCGACAGAATGTTGTTGGCTGGACATTTTTGGTTGGTGGAGTATTCTTTGTCCAGCAGTGACACTGGGGGGTTTAAAAACTTCCACTCACACCAGCACCATACGAGGGTCACTGCAGTGATGACAATCATCCACCACCCAAATAATGCTCTGTGGTGGTCCTGACCACTGAAGAACAGGGTAAATGGGTGCTAACAAAGTCTGCTGAGAAACAGGTGGACTACAGTCTCTATCTGTAAAACTACAAAGTGCACCTGTATGGTCAGTGGAGCTGATAAAATGGACAAAGAGTGTAGATACAAGGAAGTGGTTTTAATGTTGAGAGTCTTGTTTTGGCCATGCCAGCTGTGTCCTACAGGGGTCAGTCTACAGAATCAGCGGGAAAGAGAACCCCGAAATGACACGGAAGGGAAGACATTTTTTTTGCTCGAGACCGGCAAGATGGCGACGGACACGCAGGTTTGTGTGGAGTTATGGCATGGATAGTGCTTTGCTGTTGAGTTTTACGCATATCGTTCTTAAACAGACATTTAAAAGAAAGACGGTGATCTGGAGTCTGTTGAAACAAATTCTTGTAGGAAATCACGACAATGAAGTTACTAGAGCAGAGAGGTAGCACACCACTGACCGGAGAGCCCAGTGTGCCCAGTCAACTGCTAAGCTAATGTAGCTTACTTGCTATCACTTTCCCAGCCTGTCTGTCAGGCGCACTGAGAGGCTCGGGGGCACCGCAGGGAGAACACGGGGAGCTCGCTCTGCACCGGTGCAGCTGCAGACCTCAGTTCGCTGAAATTCATTTTTATACGAACGCTGAAACTTTGCACCCACTGAAACGTTGCGGATCAGGTGGTAAAACCCAGTTAGTCGTCTTGTAGTAAAGCGTTTCTTCTCTAAATTAACAACACTAAGTAAAATTAGTATTCGTTATTGGCTTGGGCTTGGTAGTCATAGCAACAACACACGAGCGATTTCATGGAAACGTGCATGCTGTTACCGCCGAGACAAAAATGTGACATTCTTGGCTAAAAATGTTTAATCATGCGTGCATTCGATCAGTCATACATCACCATACATTTCTGATGGCAGGTAAGTTGTAAAGACAATTAAAACAATTAAAGACAGATTTATTACAACTTTTATTTACTATATCAGAATTCCAGTAGGTCAAAAGTTTACATGCCTCAGGTGATCTGTTCCTTTAAACAGCCTGGAAGATTCCCGAAACTGAAGTAATGACTTGTTGAAGCTTCTGATTGGCCAGTTGTCATAGTTAGTTAAAGGGACTTTTACAGCCAGTGCATTGATACCTTGGAAAAATCTGAGCGACTCAGCCAAGACCTTCAAAAAGAAATTGTGGGCCTCCACAAGAATGGCTGCTCTGGAGTGATTTACAAAAAATTGAAAGAACTACATGCATCTGTACAGACAATTGTATGCAAATATAAAGATCTTGGGAGCATACAGACCTACGTGGACTATGAAAAAGGCACAAAATAACTCCTAAGGATGAATAAACTTTGGACTGAAGGGCCCAGTTGAAACTCAAGACAGCAACCAAGTAACTGGTGAAGGCATTAGAGACAGCAGGTACAAAATTATGTACACTGAAGTACCAGAAAAATGGTACTGGAGCCTATGCAAAATACACAGCAACACCACCAGTGCACGTCATTGCTTGCATTTGCCAGTGTGTATGTAAAGCAGTAGACATCTGTGGAAGCTTGTAGTGCTGTTTCCACCATTTGAATGGCAAGTTATCACAATTTTGAGATTTAATAGTTGGAGCTTGTGGGTCATAGTATTTCAGAGGTACAACCCCTGGCAAAAATTATGGAATCACCACTCTTGTAGGATGTTCTTCCAACCTTCTGGCATGATGAAACAATAAAAAAGAAAGAAATGTAATAGTTGTAGTCAGTCATAATTGCTTTTTTTTAGATCACATGGAGGAAATAAATATGGAACCACTAAATTCTGAGGAAAATATTATGGAATAACTCTGTAATTTGTAGTTGTAAAACAAACACAGCATCAGATTAAATCTGCTAATTAGTCTTCAGTTAAAAAAGAGTGCTCACACCTTGGAGAGCTGTTGCACAAAGCAGATTGACATGAATCATGGCTCCAAAACGAGGGATATCAGTTGAAACAAAGGAGAGGATTATAAAACTTCAAGAAGGTAAATCATCAGGAAGGTTGTAAAAGGAAAGCATATTGGTAGACCAAGGAACACATCAAATCATCAAGATAGAAAACTTCAAGCAATATGCCTTGAAAACTGAAAATGCACAACAAAACAAGTGGGTGGAAACTGGAGTCAACGTCTGTGACAGAACATCAAGAAATCGCCTAAAAGAAATTTAGATTTATGATTTATGGGAAAATGGGATTTTACAGAAGAGCCAAAATGAAAGCCATCATTAACACCTACACAGTTACAGTAGGCTAAAGAAAAGCAATCATGGACTATGGATGACTGGATAGGGTGAAGTGATCTTCAGTGATGAATTGCAAATCTGCATTGGGCAAGATGATGATGCTGGAACTTTTGTTTGGTGCTGGTCCAATGAAATATATGAAGATGACTGCCTGAAGAAAACATGTACATTTCCACAGTCAGTGATGATATGGGGCTGCATGTCAGGTAAAGGCACGGGGAGATGGCAGTCATTACATCTTAAATAAATGCCTCAACAAACATCAGCATGAGGACTGTGCAACATTCCCTCCAAGATCCCATGGGCGACCTACCAAGTTTACCACATACCAGTTTTTCTGGTACTTCAGTGTACATCCACCATAAGAGAGTCTTACAAACAACAGTCAGTGACATCAACAACCGCCACAGGGCAGGGTTGAAGGTATCACAAGCGCCTGTGCCTCTGTTTGAAGAAGACTTACAGAGATACAGAAATACAGAGGCCACAATCACTGGCATGTTTCCCACTATTTCGCAGCACCCACTGATGTCTGCCTGTAGAATGGTGGAATAGACGCAAGGGGGAGTGCAGCAGTCATACTGACAAGGCTGCTTGCTAATGTGTCTGTCAATGTTTATTTATTGACCTTGTGAATGGATTAGTTCAAAATGAATCTACCACTGTTGTTTACAGGCAACAGCAATGGTCATTTTATGGCAGGCCCCCCATAAAAGGCCTTTTATGTGTTTGTGTTAACTACATCATGTTCCTATTTGTATATTTTTCTGTCATGTCAGGTTTCAGACACGCTGAAGAAGTTTGCTTTGAAAGTGACTACATCAAGTGTTAAAGAGCGCAAAGAAATTTTAGGAGAAGTGAAGGAATGCATAAATGGAAAGAGTGAGTTGTGAATTAAAAGTGCATGAATTCCAGCCAGTATTCTTTATGACTCCAGGTCTCTATTTAATAGTTCTCTGTTCCCATATTTCTTTAGATCTGCCTGAACCAGCTATCAAAGGTCTATGCAAGCTCTTTTGTCTTACCCTTCATCGATACAGGTGAGCGGAAACAGTGTCCACTTTTCATAAAAATGAAAGCTGAAAGGACTCCCAGTTGGCACAACAGGAAAAAAAAGAGATCACGAGTTTGAATCGAAGTCTCTATGATGAAGCATGTTAAATATATTATTAAACCAGAATGCTGTTTTTGGTTTTGCCTCAGGGATGGAGCCTCTCGTCGTGCTGTGCTATCTGTTATTGAACTGCTGGCTCAATCACAACCTGATGCCATTGCTGCCCACCTGCCTTTTAGCCTACTCACCTGTGGAGTTGTCAGTAAGGGCATAATGCCAGGGTACGATTTTAAAATTCCCATGCTCATTTTTATTGAAATTATTTTATTATTTTTATTTCATTATTTATATAATAATTGAAGTTTAATGTGTATTAACTATAAATGTGTAAACATTTAACAAAGATGTGTTAATCCTTTTATGTCTTTGTAAGATATGTACAATTTATATTGCACAGATTTGGTTGTAATGACTTTACCTAGTGTTGACACTTGCATCTGAATTCCGTTTTCCACTGATATCTGACTTATTGCCATGTGATGTTTGAGGAGCCTGATTTTTTTGTTGATGGACTGATTCTTGTGTGTGGATGCAGGAAGAGCACAGCATCGGCTTCTTTTTGTGCCATGCCATGGACTTGCCTAATAGTGCGTGTAGTCTTTCCTATGCCAGAGAACAGAGAAGCACCCCAGTGGAAAAAACTGGTTGGTTTATTTCACCTTTCCTTTGAAAATGCCATACATTTCTAAAGGAAAATTAGATTCACTAAAGAGAGATAGAGAGGACATGGTCAGATGTTAGAAGACAGGAGGATGCTAAAATGGCAATGCAGAATAAGTATGTGAGCCATGTTGCAACAAACACAAATTGTGAGCATCGACAGTAAAAAAGTCACCATCTAGCTTTGCCTTCTCTCAGAGTCTGTAATGAAAAAAAATTTGCATATTGTTAATATAGTACATTTTAGTAAAATTTTTACAGAAAAAGCATACTCTTTAACATGGTTATTTGCTTATTTTGCTATGGAGCTGTATTTGATCACCAGAAGTGTACACTGATATGAAAATCTAGATTGATATTAATAGACATAACGGGCATAAAGATGATGTTGTAATGTTCTCTAAAATCTCTAAAATCTGTTGTGTGTGTGTGTGTCTGTCTGTGTGAGATCAGGTGGAGGTGCAGAGTCTGCTCCTCGCTGAGGTCATGGGTGGAGCCACCAAAAAGGCTATCAAGTCTGTGACTAAATGGCTTAACAAGTTGTGGAAAGATGTAAGACTATCAGCAGCAGGCGTACTTCTTGGTCATATTTCTTTTTAAGCCTGGGGGACATTTATAGACACTGGAAAACAGTGGAAAGTGCTTGTGATTTTTTATACAGTCAAAATGTATGGAACATAAATTGTTTAATTGGGTAGCCAAAGGTAAATACCGCTTGCAAGATTTTTAAAATAGCTTTTACTTAACAGCAATAACAAATGCAAACCAGAACTGGCCATAATGTCTGATTGCATAAGTCAGTTTCCTATCACATAAAGCTTCTTTGGAAGTTATTGTGTGACCAGGGACAAGCCTGAAAAAGGAGTAGTACATTTGACTTCTTAATGTGCTTTGTGCTGCTGTGTGTCTCACAGGGCAAACCAGTGCAGGCAAAAAGACAATGAGACACAGTAGGTTCGGCCTGGGCAAAAGTGGGCCAGGACTTTATTTATACAAGTACAGAGAAGCAAGATTTTTGTGCTGGTAGAGAGGTGACTTCATTAAGACACATTAATCTCAGGGTGAATCAGTCATTTGATTAATCAAAGATCACTATTTTTTGCTATATTAGTATGTCTGAATTTGACCCTCAGTGGTACCTGGGTAAGAACATAAGTAAATAAGTAAAATGTATATAGCACTTTATGACAACATATGTTGAACCCAAAGTGCTGTACATAAAATGACAACAATTAGAAGACAATAACACATCACAAGACACCCAATAAATCATCCAGTTATAGATGGGGAGAGGAAAACCCAGTTATTCAACTGCTAGTTTGTAAAAGTGGGTTTTTAGGCCCTTTTTAAAAAAGACGAATGGTAACTAACTATAATATGAAAGTACTGTCATTCCACATTATCTGGTGTCAAAGAACTATTATATGCTTACAGGATGCTTACAAATGGCAGTTTAACATGTAATTGTGCTCTGTGTCTAAGAACACCTGCCACATTTAATTTTTATTTCTTTTATTTATCTCCAGATCCCAGGGTTGGTTGATTACTACATGAGCACCCTGCTGAGCTTAGACCAGAGTGCCTCCTTACTGCCTCTGCTAGCTGCATGTGTGAAATTCTGTGCGTCTGAGAAAGACATGTCCACCATCAACAAGCACAAGGTGGGTTTCTCCCAAAACATGCCGCTTCAGTGTAACTGCTCATATCCATACATTTTCTGGCTTGTTTTTAAACACATCTGTTGCATGTGTTTTATTCAGGCAAATATCTTAGATCTGTACTTGCAGACTGTGCTCAAGAGCAAAACCAGACCATTCCAGCACATTCTGGTATGTGGGCTAGGACCCTTTTTTTTTTTTTTTTTTTTTTTTAAAACAAGGGCACGTTGGTTTATGAGCATTTTTCATTTTCTTAAAAAAAAACTGTTTTCAGGCTGGAAGTGATTCTCTCCTTCGTCATGTTTCTCACTCTGAGTTCCAAGAGCAGCTCTTGCCCACTCTACAGAAAGTCCTGTTGCGCAGCCCTGAGAACTCCATGCAGAGTAAGATACATGCAAATATACATTCCACACTAGAACTGATATGGCTGAAGTTTGGCTCATGTTAAACTGATTTCTGCTATTCTTTTTTCCCCACATACTACTTTCTCTTACCCCCCACCCCCCATCACACGTATAGCAATCTCCTGCATGCTGGCTTCACTTACTCTAGATCTCAGCCAGTATGCTTTGGACATTGGGAAAGGCCTTGCCAGTAAGTGTAATATTACATTTTAAGTACCTGCAACTGTTTGTCTTAATATTTTGACTGGGTGTGCGCACGTGTGTGCGCGTGCACATGTGTGTGTTTTCAGGCCAACTAAAGGCAAGTAATGTGGAACTAATGGAGTATGCAGTTCAGGCCATGCAGAATTTGGCCCAGCAGTGCAGTGACCCAACTGCCATCCAGGATCTCGTAACGCACCTCTTCAGCATTCTTGGAGGTGAGAAAAACTTTATACACATACCTTAGTATTTCCGGTGAGCAGTAGGACAGTCATTCACAGTAGGAAATTCTTTTTCCTCTTCTCTTGAAGAAAGAAAGAAAAGCCCGGCCTTTTTTTTTTAAGTTTTTTATAAATCATCATTAAACAAATGCTTCTCAGTGAAGGAAGAAGTGCTAGTGATGCCATGCACTGGCAAAAGTTTTTCAGAACAAAAGCTTTACCTTTCATTATGCTGTTTTGAATGTGTGAACTGTCAAGCATGAATTATGCATTCTGCACATGATTTACACATGATTTAAGAATGAGCTGCATAAGAAATACACTATCTGGCTAACATTTTCTAGACATCTGAACATCGCATCCAAAATTTGAGCTGCCCCACACTATTCCCAGTTTGGAGCACAGAATTGCCCAGAATGTCATTGTATGATGTAGTGTTTTTTGTAGTGTTAAGATTTCCCTTCACTGTACAGGCCTATCACATAAAGACATGCTTTGCTGTGCTGGTGTGGTAGAACACGAGTGGTCTGCAGAGAGCCCTGACTTCATTCCCGCTCATCCCTTTTGGGATGAATTGGAATGCTGGCTGCACCCCAGGTCTCCTCGCCTGACATCAGTGCCTGACCTCATTAAAGTTCTTGTAGGGAAATCCCCACTATTGACCATACTATGCATTTTTACAGATAGAGACTGTATTCCATCTGTTTCTCAGCAGAATTTGTTAGCCTTCTTTTATGCTGTTCTTCAGTGGTCAGGACCCCCACAGGACCAGCACAGATCAGGTGCTGTTTGGGTGGTGGATCATTCTCAGCACTGCAGTGACAATGATGTGGTGGTGGTGTGTTAGTGTGTGTTGTGCTGGTACGATTGAATCAGATACTGCAGTACTGCTGAAGTTTTTAAACACCTCAGTGTCACTGCTGGACTGAGAATAGTCCACCAACTGAAAATATCCAGCCAACAGTGTCCTGTGGGTAGCATCCTCTGACCACCGATGAAGAACTAGAGGATAACTAACACAAACTGTGCAGCAACAGATGAATTACTGTCTCTGACT
>JAOUQY010000033.1:282014-302893 GCA_028566355.1 Doras micropoeus | reverse complement strand
GGTCCAATTTAGCCATGAAACCTCCCACACTAAAATGACAGGTGTTTCAGTTTCATTGTCTAACCCCTGTATATATTATATATATTCTAATCATTTGAGATTTCTGGATTTCTGCTTTTCATGAGCTACAAGCCATAATGATCAAAATGAAAAAGAAAATGCTTTAAATATGTCTCTTGACGTGCAATGAATATAAAATATGACAGTTTACCTTTTTAAAATTTACTTTTTCCACTATATTCAATTTTTTTGACATGCACTAGTATAATAAATCTGATAAAGGGACTAAACCAGTACTTTAACTATATGTTTCTGCTAATACTTGCGTATTTTGACTTGATTTTTCATCCAGGACCTTCACTTGTAATTAGTATTTTTAGTGCTGTCAAATTAACATCATTAAAGAATTGATTATGATAAATTAATGCCACTAAAATTTTTTACACAAATTAAAAATTTGTTAAATTATGCAAACCAGTGGCACCGTCAGTGTACAAAAACATTCCGAAATTACCTGCTATATTACTCCTTTAAAGAACAGTTATTCTTTGCAATGTTTCAATCTACTCTAATTTAAATTGGCAAATCGATGGCTTTAATTAAACTTATATGGAATTCTGGATGTCATTTTGTTGTCCGTATAAAGTAAGAAATTGGTGAAGTTATTAGTTAATAAACTGACAGTGACACTTTTGTTCATTTTTTTGTAGCTTTTAGTTCGTAATTCTAACTCAGTAGTCAGTTACTAGTTATTATTATGTGGAGAGGGGTCACACATGGAATGGTGTGCACACGTGCACATTACTCTTCAGTTGCAATGTGCCACGCTACTGTCGTTCCAAAGACATAATAATTCCCCACTTGATGAAATAATTTCTCTGACACTGGGTTTTTCAATAAAGAGAAAAAAGCCTCAAAGCTTTATTATAGTTGAAGTCTACAAAATACACCTGGGCAAAAGATCCAGAATCAAATGCAAAATGCATTGTCCAGTATTATCATTTTATACACTTGACCAGCAGAGGTGAGAGATCAAAAAACAATTTTTTTCAATCACCCTGTCCAATATTCCAACACGCATGCACACAGTTCACATGTCCACAGTTCTATTCTATTTTTCAAAATTTACCTTTCTGCAAAATGGCAGCAAATTAATAGAAATGTCTCTTCATTCCATCTGGGAACCAAGGTTAGATTTTTATAAAAATCAAAGTACCTTTCCCACAGATACAAATTTTGTCTTCTTAGCCTTATCTCAAATGAGGAGAGCTTGTTATTTTTAATTGGCCTGGCCTGTCCTCCTGTACCCTTTTCTCCTCATCTCTAGCCTGAAGTAACCTCTTCTTAAAGTTACCAAACTTTTCCATTGTAATCAGTTACTAATTTATTAATTATATTAATTATGGTGATTATTATCATAAATATCGTCACTACTCTAATTTAAGTGGCGAATCGATGGCTTTAAGTAAACTTCTAAGCAATTCCGGACGTCATTTTGTCATCTATCTGAAGTAAGAAATTGGTGAAGTTATTAGTTAATATCACACGTTCACCAAACAAACTACCCATTACTCTAGTCAGGCACAAGGTTACACTAGTGTATTGTGAAATGACGGAGTCAGTCCCGGACAGGAATTTTTTTGTTTTGCTGGAACAACGATGGGTTAATCGATCGAACAGTGGTGAGGTGCTGCTACTGTGATGTACCTCAGATCATTCTGTAGTCTGAAATAGCATTTGAGAAATCCATTTGTGAGCCTACAGGAGAGTTCCACTTCCTCCGAAGCAGCTGTGCATATTGGTCCAAGTGTCCTGCAGCCAAGTACTAGTTCCAGTTGTGTCTCAGTGGCCGGTTCTGGTAAACGTCAGTCCACTTTGCCATCTCTCCTTCAACTGAAAAAGACCAAATTATCAGACGCTAGTTGTGACGCCATTACCAATGCTATTGCACTTTGGGTTGCGAAAGACTGCAGGGCACTGAATTTGGCTACAGACGATGGCCTGCAAAATGTTATTCAGGTAGCTGCATCAAGACAACACATCCTGTTTACCATCGAGGCATGTGCTGAAGACGAGAATTGATGACCAGTATGCCGGTGAGAAGGCCCGTTTGACCCACAGCGTTACTGCTGCTCACTTTATAGCTCTCACAGCAGACTGCTGGGCATCATCTGCTAACGACACACGTTTGAAAGCTCGAAATGGTTAACCGTCTCTTGAATCTTAAGGAAGCTGCCACAGCTACACTGGCAATGTCTGTTCACAATGTCACCGCGTTCACAGAATCTGAGTTTCAGAAACTGGCGAAACTTGCAAGTTTTTGCCGCTGATGAAGGAGTAATGAAGTAAGTCATGAAGAAGAGCCTACTGGAAGTTGACACTTCGGATTCAGATGATGACGATGACAATGGAAGTACACCTCGTAGAGGTGCAGCGTATGATGAAGTTCTGCAGTATATGGCAGATCCACAAGTTGTTGTCACCACATACCCGTGTAAGTGGTGGAATGGGCATTCTGATAACTTCCCACAGCTGTCATTAATCTCCACAAAGTACCTTGGCACTCCAGCTACTACAGTCCCATGTGAGAGGCTCTTTGCTGTGGCTGGTGACATTGTGAGCATGAAGCTGGCTTCTCTGTTCCCCAAAATGTCAACAAACTCATTTGTTTATGATGGCTGAGAAAATAAGAGTTGCTTAAATGTTACTGTGTGAAAACTGTCGCCTTGTCACTCTGACTTTCCATGTAACTTGTTAAATGACTTGTAGTAGCTGTAGTTCACACTTTGTGAATTTTTTTTGTTGCTTCCTTCGTAATTCATGTCTAAGTTTATTTTCTATACTTTTATTAGCTCTGAAAGTCATAAATTTTTTGTATTTTAATTTCAAATAGAACAAAAAGAAACAAGTAAGTAAACATTTGTGTTCATTTTTTAACTTGTATTTCTTAATTTATTCATTTTTAATTTCTATTTCTTAATTTCTTTCTATACTGCATAAACTCTAATCATTATGTCAAATGACATGAACGAAAGACAAATACAAAATTACAATACATTTTTCAAAATGTGTGATTAACAGCAAAATTTTAATATTTCAGATTGGATTGGAGCCACCCCAATTTCAAATTAAAACATGTTTAATATTTATGAAAAAATACTGAAATATCCTGAAATGTGAAAGGAACAGCAACAAAATATTGAGCAGAAACTTGTAATAGTCAATGAAGATGAGCTGACCGGGAAGCGTCACTAACCGGATGTTGCATACTTATGTAGAACAGTGTGTACAAATAACAAGAATGTTACAAATAACTTTCATGTGTACAAGTAACACCTGTGTAAAACTAAAACTAACGTTATGTTGTAGTTTGTACTAGCCCAATTTAAGCCTAGCAATAAAATATTATTCTTCTCACCTCCTGCTTGTGCTGCAAAACATATAAACCATGCTGATTCTGTCTTCTCAGAAATTACATCATCCTCACTTTTTTTCCCTCATATTTTGTTTTTTGGTGCAAAACAGCACATGTGCATTCAGCCGATGACAACTGTCTACCTCCAAGTTTGTTTTGCAAATAAATAATAAGAAAAAATAATATAAAAAATAATAATATATTAAAGTACATAGGACACGTGTTATGTGGATCTGCCACCTTTGTCGTCTCCATCGCTCATTAAACTGATGTAACATACAAAAATATAGCAAACCAAAAAGAGCTACAACTTCTTCGTTCTCCATTGTTCCTTTCGATCTTTATGATAGCTAAGGAGCTAGCAGGAGATCCTAACACTGAACACGAGAGCTCAGAGCACTGTGCACAAGAAGTGTACGAGAAGAGACAACCAAAACATACATTAAACAGTTAAAATAGATCACCCACTGTTCACATACATTTCATCACATTTATTTCAAAAGTGCCTGCAGCATACAGAATGAGTCTGAACAGTGTTGTTTGATTTATCATGCTAAATACAGCCAAGTGCTATAATCAGGGCACATCCCTGATGCTATCCACTCTTGATGTTGCAGCACTTTCCAAATAGAGCCTTTTTAGGTCTATTTGGGATTGGGATTTGCCATACATTTTTAATCGTGGTCAATTCTAATGAATGCGCTAACACGTTAATTTGACAGCACTAATTAAAATATTAAAAATTTGATAAAATCTTCAATCTCAATCCCTCTGTGGTCTCCATATTTTTAAAATGGGTTAAGATCTGAAAATCCTCTAGTCTACACCAGGCATTAGAGAAACATCTTTACCTTGTTGACTGTTACAAAGCTGATCCTTTTAAAAATGCTAAATAAAATTTCTTATCTTACATGTGTTTAAGATAATTATTATTTTTATCAGATAACTAATGTCAGCACCACTATGCTGTAGCAAAACTAGCCATTTTAGTGTTACAACGTTGTGGTTTGTTATTCAGAAATTAATTGGCCAGTCACAATTGAGTATTTTACACACCGATGTAGTATTTAGTAAAATGTTTATTGTGCTCTTTAGGCCATTATTGGTGCACTGGGGGTGGAACGAAGGAACCGTGTGCTTTCTGGTCTCTATATGGGCCGCTCAGACACACAGCTTGTGGTGAGACAGGCCTCTCTACACGTCTGGAAGATTGTTGTGGCCAACACTCCACGTACACTTAGAGAAATCTTGCCTACACTCTTTGCCCTTTTGCTGGGCTTCCTGGCCTCTACCTGCCCTGACAAGAGAACGGTACACACATACAAAGGATTGAATTCATGTACTTAAATAGTGGTAATTGTGCTAAATAGTAATTAATCGTTTTTTTCTGTCCTAAATTATATTTTGTTCATTTTACAATTAAGTATTTTAATGAGTGCTAATCCATAGTCATTAGTGTTTTCTCTATAATACATAAATACACACACAAATGTAACAATAAATTACTTGTTTGTCCTGGTTGAAGCACTTCAAACATGCACTGTGTCCTTGGCCAGATTGCAGCTCGTACTCTGGGGGATTTGGTGAGGAAGCTGGGGGAGAAGATCCTTCCAGAAATCATCCCCATCCTGGAGGAGGGTCTGCGATCTGAGAAAAGCGACGAACGACAGGGTGTGTGCATCGGTCTCAGCGAAATTATGAAATCCACAAGCAAAGACGCTGTATGTTACTCCTCACTGCCTTTCTGATTTTCAAGATTTTATTGTGTTTATTTTGAATGACAGTACTTAGCTGTGTTTCATCTGTGTGTTTGTGTTCAACAGGTGTTGGTGTTCTCCGAGTCCCTAGTGCCTACCGTCCGTAAAGCTCTGTGTGACCCACTGGAGGATGTGCGTGAGGCTGCAGCTAAAACCTTTGAACAGCTACATGCTACCATTGGCCACCAAGCACTGGACGACATCCTCCCTGCTCTGCTTAAACAGCTCGTGAGACTGAGACTGAAATTTTTTTACTTATCTGTTCCAAACCCCTCTTCATCTGCCTGTTATTTAACCTTTCAGTTGTCACATATTAATCAGTGTGCAGAGCATGGCATGAATGAAAACAATTTTGAAATATTGAGTATGAGTAACATTTACAGTTGAGGCTCTCCATTTACTCTGTAAATCTGAAATTATATTACTTTGTAATACTTTCAAATAAATATCCATTCAAAATGTACTATAAATATAATTGATGTTTGGTGAACTGAAGCATTTCAAGTTCAAGAAATTAAAAGGCAATGCCATCAAAAAATTTCAAAGTGTATATGAAGTTTTGGCCCACTGATATAGTATGTAAAATCTCATATAGTAAGTAAAAGCTGAAAAACATCAGGCTTTTTCTATTATTTTTAAATTACCTTATGGAAATAAAGTAGATTACCTAATTGACTTAACAAAGGAAATATATTGTTGTTTGGAAAATTGTGAATTCAGGTCCTGATGATGCCACACCTATCTGTGGCCAGGGGTCCAAGACAGCAAAACTAGCTGTCCTCTCTGGGTGATAAACTCTATCAGTCAGAATGACACTAGCCAACCGTTTGCTCCTTTATATGAGTATGTTTAGTTGCCCTGTGCTGCTGTTAGCATGAGCAGCATTTCAAAACCAGATTAAGTGGCTGGTTTCAAGAACAGCATGCTAGCCTTAACCCTCTCCAGTTAGTAGCCATCATGTGATGGGGCAAAGCAACTAGTTTATGGGAATTTGCAAATGATCAAATTGTTAGAAAATGGGGTAAAAATCCAAAAAAAGGAAATGCAAAGTTATAACTAGATACTGGTAATGAGTTTCTCTTTTTTCCTCATATTGATCAGCACTTGCTTAGAATCTGCTTCTGCATAAGAAAGTCACTCTACCTTGATAAGAGTTATTAAATCCTGTTGTTTGGTTTGCAGGATGATGAGGAAACTGCTGAGTTTGCTCTGGATGGACTGAAGCAAGTTATGGCTGTGAAGAGTCGATCGGTGCTGCCCTACCTGGTGCCCAAGGTCTGTCTCCTTAAAGTATTCCTTCAATTATCTTGTCTCTTGACTTATCTTTATTTAGCATGTCATAAGATCAGATTTATTTCTCTGGAAACAGTTAGAAAAATATTTTGGTTTATTATGCCTTCTTATCACTCTTTAAATCAGGCTTTGTTGTCTTGGCTCACTCTTTCCTTGTTTGTAGCTCACTGCTCCCCCAGTAAATACACGTGTGCTGGCCTTCCTGTCTGCTGTGACAGGAGATGCTCTGACACGTCACCTGGGTGTGATTCTGCCTGCTTTGCTCTCATCCCTCAAAGAAAAGCTGGGCACTAAGGAGGGACCTCAGGTACCCTCACTACTAAAGCACTAAACCAATTGAAATGCAGAAAATCTTTGATGTTATGGCAGGAAACCAATTATTGTTGCTTTACTGTAATATTGTTTAAATGTTTTTTAAAAGTATAAATATTCTTGATGTGATGTTATGTGATGTAATGTATTAAAACATTAAGGTAAAAATCTAACCTTCCAAATGACAATTTTCTAATCTAAAATGAAAGAAATTTAGTGGAATTGAAAATCATCAGACAGTATCCTTACTGCTATTTTATTCCTAGCAATTATGTCTGAATTTCATAAAGCTGTGTCACTGTACATAACTTTGTAATATGGCAGAATTATTGATACATTCACTCCTGTGCAGGAATTAAGCAACTGCCAGACTGTGATTTTGTCCGTTGAGGATGATGTGGGTCAGAGGATCATCATTGAGGACCTCTTGGAGGCGACACGCGGTGCAGATGCTGGACTCAGGGAGGCATCTGTTACTATTTTAAATGCCTACTTCTCCCGAACACGGCTTGACTACAGCAGTCACACGCGCATGCTGCTTTCTGGCCTTGTGCGCCTTCTTAATGACCTCAACCCTGAGGTTCTCCATCAGAGCTGGGACACTATCAACTCCATCACCAAGGTGTGAAAAAAATACAGTCGGGTTCCTTTATTATGTCTTTTTATAACAACCAGTTGCATGAAATTTGTTTCTAAGCTGAGCATATGAAGTGCCCACCACCACAGATGGTTGGAAAAAATCTGAGATTATATACCTGATGTATAGATACACACACAAACACACACATGTATTTGTTGTGTGCAGAAGTTGGATGCTGGGAGTCAGCTGGCTTTGATAGATGACTTGCACAGAGATATACGTTCAGCAGCAGCTGAAGTGAGGGGAGAACACCTGCCTGGCTTCTGTCTGCCCAAAAAGGTAGAGACAGTATTAGTCATGTCTTGAGACATGTGTTGAGGTTTCAACTTTTGGAGTCACTGTTTTTTTTCCGGCCTCAGGGAGTCACATGTATTCTGCCTGTTCTGAGAGAGGGAGTGCTAACAGGAAGCCCAGAGCAGAAGGAAGAAGCAGCACGTGCATTAGGTGCTGTCATCAAGCTGACCTCCGCTGAGGCTCTGCGGCCCTCTGTAGTCAGTATCACTGGGCCACTTATCCGTATACTTGGAGATCGTTTTGCCTGGACTGTGAAGACTGCTCTGCTTGAGACCCTGACCATACTGCTTCACAAGGTTTTTACTTTGTTTTTACTTTGCAGTTATGCAGTATATTTAATCGAGCAAATTAAATTAATATTTAAAAAAGAAATTTACATTTAATATTTCCTCCATTGTTTTTTTTGTTATAACTTAGAGAATTTATCATACAAATGCAAGAAAAATTTGCACAGACTGTAGAATTCTGACAACCATGCACTTGGAAATACAACATAAGGATTTTAAAAAATGCATTAGTTATGCAAAATTCATCTTCTGTAAATTATTGAGAAACAAAGCATAATGTGATAATAGCATTGTCCTCATATGTTGCTCTCTGTAGGTTGGCATAGCGCTGAAGCCATTCCTCCCACAACTCCAGACCACATTCCTTAAGGCTCTGCAGGACACAAGCAGGCCTGTAAGGCTCAGGGCTGCTGAAGCTCTGGGACAGCTTGTTTCCATACACACAAAAGTGGACCCGCTATTTACAGAGCAGCTCTCAGCCATTCGCAACGCTGAGGACTCAGGCGTCAGGTGCATTGCAGTCTACTCTTAGCACTGCTTAGCAAGGAGTTGCTCCAATATAGAGGCAGCATTTTAGAAGAATACACAAATTCCACTGATAAGATTAGGTGGTTTAGCTTAGTAATTAAAAATGTCTGAATGTCTAAAAATAAAGCTGCTTGTTCGGATTAATATTTAAAAAATGTTGGAAAGCAGGCTTAGTTTTATGGAGAAAGAAGGATTATGGAGATGTGATTTTTAAATAAAAAAAAAAGTACTACAGACATACAAAATAGACATACCTTTATAAGCGTTCCCAATTCAGTCCTTGTAGGAAAAGTAAATGTAATATAAAGAAAAAGATTTTTATCTTATAAGGGGAAAACATAATGATTTTTCTAAAACATATGTGTACATAACTATTATGCAGGTAGGAAATATGTTGTTTTTAATCTATTTAATAAACAAACAGCAAAACATGATTATAAATTATAAAATTCAAAATCTTCAAAATCTAAACATCTTTACTCTTGGAAATACACTATATTGCCAAAAGTATTCACTCACTCATCCAAATTATTGAATTCAGGTACTCCAATCACTTCCATGGCCACAAGTGTATAAAATCAAGCACCTAGGCATGCAGACTGCTTCTACAAATATTTGTGAAAGAATGGGTTGCTCTTAGAGTGCACAGAGGTCACCAACTTTCTGCAGTCAATTGCTACAGAACTCCAAACTTCATGTGGCCTTCAGATTAGCTCAAGAACAGTGCCTGGAAAACTTCATGGAATGGGTTTCCATGGCCGAACAGCTGGATCCAAGCCTTACATCACCAAGCACAGTGCAAAGCGTCGTATGCAGTGGTGTAAAGCACGCCACCACTGGACTCTAGAGTAGTGGAGATATGTTCTCTGAATTAACGAATCACACTTCTCTGTCTGGCAATCTGATGGACAAGTTTGGGTTTGGCGGTTGCCAGGAGAATGGTACTTGTCTGACTGCATTGTGTAAAGTTTGGTGGAGGGGGATTATGGTGTGGGGTTGTTTTTCAGGAGTTGGACTCTGCCCCTTAGTTCCAGTGAAAGGAACTCTTAATGCCTCAGCATACCAATAGATTTTGGACAATTTCATGCTCCCAACTTTGTGGGAACAGTTTGGGGATGGCCCCTATCTGTTCCAAAATGACTGCGCACAAAGACATGCCCATAAAGACATTGATGAGCGAGTTTGGTGCGGAAGAGCTTGACTGGCCTGAGTCCTGACCTCAACCCAATAGAACACTTTTGGGATCAATTGAAGTGAAGACTGCGAGCCAGGCCTTCTTGTTCAACATCAGTGTCTGGCCTCACATCACAAATGGAAGAATGGTCAAAAATTCCCATAAACACACTCCTAAACATTGTGGAAAGCCTTCCCAGAAGAGCTGAAGCTGTTTTAGCTACAAAGGGCGGGCCAACATCATATTAAACAGCTCAGGAGAAAGTGTTAATGAGGACAAGGCAGCTGATATCACTCTGTCATGCTGATTTAGAAGAGCAGACTGGTTACATTAAAGGGGGGTGGTGCTTGAAATCATTGTTATTTTCTATTAACCATGGTTACCTCTAAGGAAGCAGTCATCATTGCTTTGCATTAAAAGGGCTTCACAGGCAATGTATTGTTTGTAAGATTGCACCATTTATCGGATCATCAAGAACTTCAAGGAGAGAGGTTCAGTTGCTGTCATGATGGCTTCCGGGCGCCCACGAAAGACCAGCAAGTGGCAGGACTGTCTCCTAAAGAGGATTCAGCTACAGGATCGGGTCACCTTCAGTGCAGAGCTTGCTCAGGAATGGCAGCAGGCAGGTGTGAGTGCATCTGCGTGCACAGTGAGGTGAAGGCTTTTGGAGGATGGCCTGGTGTCAGGAAGAACAGCTTCCACTTCTCTCCAAGAAAGACATCAAGGACAGCCTGACATTCTGCAGGAAGTACAGGGATTGGATTGCAAAGTACTGAGGTAAAGTTATTTTCTCTGATGAAGTCCCCTTTAGACTGGGACATCTGGAAAAATTATTGTCTGCAGAAGAAAAGTCCTGTGTCAGACCAAAAGACAAGCAAGCTGACACCATTCATATGTATGGGGCTGCTTCTCATCCAAGGGAGTGGGCTCATTCACAGTTTTGCCTAAGAACACTGCCATGAATAAAGAATGGTATCAAAACATCCTCCAAGATAAACTTCTCCCAGTGATTCAAGAGCAATTTGGTTATGAACAATGCTTTTTCCAGCATGATGGATCACCATGTCACAAGGAAAAATGACAATTAAGTGGCTGGGTGAACAAAACATTGAATTTTTGGGTCCATGGCCAGGAAACTCCCCAGATCTCAATCCCATTGAGAACCTGTGGTCAATCCTCAAAAAGCGAGTGGACAAACAAAAACTCAGAAATTTTTATAAATTCCAAGCACAAATTTGGCAAGAATGGGTCAGGATTTGGCCCAGAATCTGATATCCACTATACCAGGTTAAATTACAGAAGTAATTTAAAAGAAGACACTATAAATATTGAGTCTTTGCATAAACTTGATGCATTTGTCAATAAAAGTAAAAAAAAAAATAATAATGAAATGCCTATAATTGTACTTCAGTTTACCATAGAACATCTGAAAAAAGAGCTAAAAACACTGAAGCAGCAAAATTTGTGAAAACCAAAATTTGTGTCAGTCTCAAAACTTGAGGCCAAAGGGTTCCTAGATACTTACTGTTTAATTCTTCTAAAGTCTCTTGTGGTTAATTTGCATATTTTCATATTGTATTTTTGGTGTCCCCATTGACTCTCACTCTCAATTCTCTTCACTGTTTGGTGATTATGACTCAAAATCTTTGCAGATTCAGTTTCTTTGTATCCCTCTGTAGCCTAGTTAGCTGTATTTATCTTTTATTTATTGATCATCTGTTAGGTCTATTTTCAGTTGAAAAAACTGCTCTTGAACATGCTTGAACATTTCATTAGAATATGGACTTAAATTATTATGTACACAGTGTATTCCCTTCCTAATATTCTGGCATGCAAACTATGCAGGGAGACCATGCTGCAAGCGCTGAGGTTTGTCATTCAAGGTGCTGGAACTAAGGTTGACCCTGCCATCAAGAGGAATATCACCACCACTTTGCTAAGCATGCTGGGACATGATGAGGTATGACAATCTACTGTCTTTAGTCTGATTATCATCACTGATTTTGCTCTTTCTAGATGCCGAGAAATATATTCAGGTGAATAAGCAGCCTACTTTGGTTACATATAGCCACATTCATATGTGTAAGTACTCTGATATATAAATAAATCCTCAAGCAGCACACAAACACTTCATTCTAAAAAGTATCATCTGGCAATGTTTTCCCTTAATTATGAGTAACCAGAATAATAATGCCTGCATTGGTCATATGGTGAAAATTAAAATTCTGTTCAACCTTCTGTTTCCACCTTTGGCTATATACTTCAATCTAAAGCAACAGGAACTGAAACCCCAGGGAGCTTAATTAACATGGGGGAATCGGCATAATAGGTCTCCTTTAAATAAGTCACAGAAAATGGTGAATTGGCATGATTCTTGATTATTTTAATTGATTAGTTGTCAAATTATTTGATCAGAATAGGGAAAAAATTATATTTAAAGACATGCATCAAAGCAAAACCAATGAAAAGCATATATACCTGCAGATGGGTAACAAATTCAAAACCTGAATATAAGACTGGATAATAGTTGATGGTTCGAGACAGGTGTAGTGCATGATATATTTAAGCAATTAAAGCATTTAAGTGGCATGCTCAGTGGAATGCTAAAATGTGCATGCCTAATGAACCTTGGATTTTGAAAGATGTTCTTTATTGGGACAAGAAAATATCAGTGTAAGATGTTGCTGATCAGCAAGATCATGCTCTCAGCAACAGTCTCTAACCAAAGTTCTATATAGAGTGGGACATTATACAACCCCAAAAATTATGGAATCACCACTTTTGGAGGATATTCTTTCAATTGTTTAATTTTGTAGAAAAAAATCAATCACAGACACACCTCTTTTTTCAAAATTCCAACCTTCTGGCATGAAGAAACAATAAAAAAGAAAGAAATTTAATAGTTGTAGTCAGTCACAATTGCTTTTTTTAGATCACATAGAAGAAATAAATATGGAACCACTCAATTCTGAGGAAAATATTATGGAATAACACCTGCATCAGATTAAATCTGCTAATTAGTCTTCAGTTAAAAAAAGAGTGCTCACACCTTGGAGAGCTGTTGCACAAAGAGGATTGACATGAATCATGGCTCGAACACGAGAGATATCAGTTGAAACAAAGGAAAGGATTATAAAACTTCAAGAAGGTAAATCATCAGGAAGGTTGTAAAAGGAAAGCATATTGGTAGACCAAGGAACACATCAAATCATCAAGCTAGAAAACTTAAAGCAATATGCCTTGAAAACTGAAAATGCACAACAAAACAAATGAGAAACAAGTGTGTAAGAAATCACCTAAAAGAAATGGGATTTATAGGAAAATGGGATTTTACAGAAGAGCCTAAACGAAAGCCATCATTAACACCTACACAGTTACACTGGGCTAAAGAAAAGCAATCATGGACTATGGATGATTGGATGAAAGTGATATTCAGTGATGAATCTACATTGGGCAAGTTGATAATGCTGGAACTTTTGTTTGGTGTCGGTCCAGTGAAATATATGATGACGACTGCCTGAAGAAAACTTGTAAATCTCCACAGTCAGTGATGATATGGGCCTGCATGTCAGGTAAAGGCACCGGGAGATGGCAGTCATTACATCTTCAATAAATGCCAAAGTCTTTTGGACCCATTTTTCCTATTCCATCAGTTGAAAGGATGTTTGGTGGTGATGACTTCATTTTTCAAGATAATAATGCATTTTGCCATTTAGGTTTGAGATTAAAAGATGAATGACTCAATAAATTAGATGTCAGCTATATTTTAATTTCCTGAATGTCCTGATATTTAAATGTAGATTTGTTCAACAATTAGAACATGGCACCTTTGGTGGCAGACCACCCACATTTGAGGTGAGCAAAACTTTTGGAGTACACTGAAGTACCAGAAAACTTGTACTGTAGGTTGTGCAAAATGCATAGAAATGCTACCTATGCAGTTATTAGTTGTGTCCGCCAGTCTGTATATAAAGCAATAGACATCTGTGAAGGCTTCTAGGGCCTTTTATCAGGCAAGTTATCCCAATTTTGCGATTTTTAATATTTGTTTCTTGTGAGATCAGTCATAGAATTTTGGAAGTATGCATTTTCATGTATGATTATGTCAGTGGTGAATTCCAGCAAAACCTTGAACTTCCAACAGCAGTGTTGCCTTAAAAAGACTCTGGGTGAATGTGTCCAGCGTCAGCTGGCAAGAATCGTTTCACAAGATAGGCTTACAGCACTGCCTCAGGTAACTTTGGAATTCAATACTGAGGCCTCAACAAGCATCAGTGTCAGGACTGTGCAACGTTCCCTCCAAAATCCCATGAGAGACCTACCAAGTATTGACTGGTATAGTTTTTTTCTGGTACTTCTGTAAAATAAAATAAATAACACTTAATATTTGGTTGCATAGTCCTTGCTCGCAATAACATCAAGCTGGCGACTCACCAAACTGTTGCATTCACAACCCAAGAACTTTGTAAGGCAGTTGAGCTAGCTTTGCACTTAAGTCAAGTTATTTTTCTAGTACATTTAAAAGACAAACAGTGTCTGTCAAAGTGCTGCACTAGAAAATCAACTTAAAATGCAAAGCTTAAAACAATCAAATCTCGCCAAACATAGTAGAATGAGCTACTAATGACCAGACAGCATATACAGGTCACAAGACATATAATATTTAAAAGGGCTCAAATGTCTGACAAAATAAATGTTTTAAAATTTCACTCAAAATGATCTGTTATAGGGAATCCTTTATGTAGGTTGGGAGAACTTTATGTAGGGTTGGCTACAGAAAAGGCTTGATCAGATCTCATTGGTGTGGGTGGTATGGCTGAGAGCCACTGGTTCAAAGATTGGAGGGATTATGAGGTGGAAAGTTGGCAGAGCAAGTCAGAGGTATAGCGTGGCACCAGACCATGCAAGACTTAAAAACAAATAATAAAACTTTAAATTCATTTCTGTATTTTACTGGTAACCAGTGCAGTGATGGAAGTACTGGAGTAATACTCTCCCACTTCTGGTACCAGTAAGAAGTCTTGCAGCTGCATTTTGAATCAGCTGTAGATGTAACAAACTGGACTGCCAGATTCCTATGTACAGGGAGTTGCCATAATAGATACGAGAAGTGGCAAATGCAATGAACTAATGCAGTGGTGTCCAATCTTATCCAAGAAGGGCCAGTGTGGGTGCGGGTTTTCTTTCCAACGAAGCAGAAGCCACACACTACTGAAAGTCAAGATCCATTGATTAGATTCATTGATTAAAAACAGCTGGAATGAGGTGTGGCTCCTGCTTGGCTGGAAGGAAAACCTGCACCCACACTAGCCCTTTGTGGATAAGATTAGACACCCCTCAACTAATGTTTCCAAATCTTTAAAAGACAGAATGCTCTTAAGTTTGGCTGTATTTCTGCATTGTTAAAAACACTCACAACACTTTCTCAAATGTAAGAGCAGAGTCAAAGTTAACACAGAGATTTTTATATGGCTGTGTACTTTAAGTCAGTAATGACCACATATCAGCTATAGCTCTAGACTGCTCAGGATTTCCAAAGATGATATAATGTCTGGTTTGTCCTTGTTTAATTTAAGAAAGTGGAAGGTAGAGCTGTGTATCATCAGCATAGCAGTAATAAGAAATGTTGTATTTTGGTAAAATAGACCCAAGGGGCAGTATGTAGAAAGAAAGAAAAAACAGGTCCCAGGACAGAACAATGAGGCACTCCACAAGTAACAGACACTAAGGAGGAGGAAAACTGATGTATTGACAGTTAAAGTCAATTAACAAACCACTTAAGCACAGTACCCTGGATGCCAACACTACACTTCAGGCACTCCAACAGAATAGCATGGTCAACATTGTCGAATGCTGTACAGCACAATTTCCAGAGTCAACAGCCAGAAATCACTAGAAACGTTAAGAAGAGCAGACTGTGTTATGGTGTGCTCTAAAGCCTGATTGAAATGCATCTTGAATGTTGTGTAATCTTAAAAATTAAGCAAGTTGAGAAAAGACACATTTCTCCAAGATTATGACAGGAAGGGTAGCTTAGAAATTGGTGTATAATTGCCTGAAAACAGGTTAAGGAAGGCAGAAGATGTAAGTAGGTCAGGTATGATATGTGCTCTTATGTGTTTGATTTTACAAATGAAATAGTCTTCACATAACCCAGCGGTTGCCTCAGGAGGGAATGTGCAGGCAGTATGCATAATCATAATAATATCACAATTGTGTTAAAAAGAACTTTAGGATAAGTGGAATGTTTGTCATTATGTCAGCAAAGTGCTCTGCTCTAACGCTCTTAACCATGCGTTGGTAATTAGATAAGCATTCTCTTAAAATTTGATAGGAGATTTGAAGCTTGTCTTTTTTCACTTCTGTTCTGCCTTTCTACACTCCTAAGTGCAGGAACATCCCTATCAAACCAAGGCTGTGATTTTGTTTTAGATTTCAAAAATTTAAGTGGAGTAATTGAGTCCAGAATGTCAGATCATGAAGAATTCAACAATGCAGTTATCTCATCAATGCCAGTGCATTGAGGAGGATTCTCAGCAGTGAAACATTACGCATGATGGACAGCGTAGAAGTGATTGGCTGTATGAGGTGTGATAAACTCAAGATGTGATTGAAGTGTAGTCTTTGTGAATATAACACTTTGGTGAGAGCATTGCTGGCTTGATACAGTTATTGCAAGCAAGGTATATGCAACCAAATATTAAGCATTATTCAGTTTATTTTAAGGCTGTCTGTTCTAGTAGTTTTGCTCACCTAAAAAATGGGTGGTCTGCCAGCAAAGGTGCCATGTTTAAATTTGTTGAACACCTCAAGATTTAGGTATCAAGAAATGAAAGCTGAAATTCTGAACAACGTGTAACAGTCACTCATAAGAAAAAAAAAAAGAACACATTAAACACATTTAAAAACATATTAGTGGATCAAAGAGCAGCATAGGTATAGGAAAGGGCTGGATAAATCTTTAAATTACTGGATTGAAAGAGCTGTAATATCCCTGAGTGCAGTATTTAGTGTTAGTAGTCCGTGATACTGCACAATTTTGTATCGATCCAGTACCAAGTAAATACAGGGCCAGTATCGCTGATACCGATACTTTCTACTTATAAAAGCAGCCTACGTACTTTCATGTAGGAAAGTGGGGTTATAGTCCATGATGGCTCATACTCTCTGCCACAGACGTCTCGTATCCGTCTCACCGGTTTCACATACAAGTCGAATGCCAGAAATTGTTGAAACAATAAAACAATATGTGCAGCTGTAATAAGGAGTCTGCATCATTCAGCTAGGAAACATTTTCTTTCTTTGGAAATTACCAACACAAGTGTGCAGTGAATTTCAGAAATAAAAACGGCATTAAAAGGTTAGTGTAATGGTTGTATTTTCAAATAAAAGTTATGATTAATTATTGTGGGGTTTTTTTTTTTAATCGTCAGGTCTCTCTGGCTCACCCTGCGTTTGAAAAGACGACACTGAGTTTAATATTAAATCCTTTTTGTGGTGGCAAAGCACTCAGCATGTGGTTGTGCATCACTTTAGTTTCATTGGTAAAAGCTTTTTCATGTGTGCCTGTGTGTGTGTGTCTGTAGGATGCCACACGAATGGCCTCTGCTGGCTGTGTTGGTGTACTGTGTGCCTTCCTGTCTGAAGAAGAGCTGAGGACTGTTTTACATCATGTCCTAGGTAAGCTCAAACACAGACACAGAAAATGTTCCTATATAATCCAACCTGAGTAGCTGAAGAGTAATTATGCCCTGTTTGCACTTGAATTATTACATCCTGTTTGCACCTGTTTAAGTGTTTTTGTGTTAATGATGTGGTTGCAGAGGTATGTTCAGAAATAAGGATAGAAAAGCAATGCAATCAATAATGGTTTCTATATCAGACGTATTCAGACTTTTTCTCCATTAGTTTTTTGAGAATTTGTTACTACCCCTTAAAAGCCTAACTCTTTTTTGCTTTATCACCATATTGTTACATTCTGATTTTAATATGGGAAGCTCCTGTGTGCAAAATATAACTCTATGTATGCTCTATGTATAACTCAGGAGTGACCCATTTGTAACCATACAGAATTTGAGGCAGATCAAATTATGACCATGAATACCCTTGCATCTGCATCTTGCACCGTTGCCTCTCAAGCACATCAATTGACTGTGATTTCAATCTTGTTCGAGCTATCCAATATTCCTTCACAGTTTTTCATTACATGTGTCTGAAGTTTATACCAGCTAGATTCCAGAGATTCCATAAAACCCAGAGTTTGTGAAAAAAATTTTTTGTCAATTTCTTGGTCAATTTCCTGTTGGGATGAGTTAATACAAACCAGTAAGCAGTATCTCTGACATGATGAGGGGGAATGTCACAACCAAGTTGTGAAAAAGAAATATTGCAGACTATGTGGCAACCACAGTGATAAACTCATTCAGAAATGTTAGGGGGTGCTATGGAGTCCACTGGCCCCACCTAAGGCAAATGATTAAAGAATTCTAAAATGTTTCTACGTTTGATGACTGCCAAACTTCCTGAGTTTAGACCATTCCAAAGGCATCAAATGTGCATTTAAAACTTGGGTACACTCGATGTGATGTGGCATGCCTATGCTGAATTACTATATAAAATCAAAGGTTGTGTATATGTAATGTTTCATGTGTTTCCAGCCATCATAAGAGATTTATGCAGGATTTTTCTTTGTTTTTGACTATCAGAAATGCCTCAAACATGTGAATGCTCTAGAAAAGTTCTGGAATGGTCATTTAAATATATATATTTTTTAAGTACCTTCCAATTTACCCATACCCCCTGGAATTCATTGAAGCCCCACAATTGGTAACCAGGTGTTTCCAGGAAAGCACACCTATATTGTGTTGGATAACATGGTCTTCATTTACTTTTCTTGACCATGAGCATAAGGATTAGATTTGCAGAAAGGAAGGTTATTCACTGAGTATGTCAATAATTTTTGTTCTCAGTTAACGCAAAATGAAAATAAAATTGAGCACTTTATTGCTCTCTATACATTAGATATTTGTACTGATGATGTGAAATCTCCCATAGCGGATGTGTCAGGAGTGGACTGGATGGTACGCCATGGCCGCAGCATGGCTCTTGCTGTAGCTGTGAAGTCTGCACCTGAACAACTGTGCTCTCCAGAGTACAGCTCCACTCTAATGGATGTTGTGTTGTCCAACACCACTGCAGACAGAGTAATATCCTCCTGCTAAAAATTCCATTCTGCATTGTTTGTATGTTAAATATTATATTTTAATGACTCAGGTTGTTATTAATTATCATTGCTACTGCTTTGAGTAAATTTTTATTACATTTTTTTAATTGAATGCTGCAGTTTTGTTTAAGAAATGTTATTGACATAATAGTATTATTTTCTCATAACTAATGAAATACTGTACACATGGAAATAATGGGGTCTGACTGTACTGTATTTGACAGTATAATTTTCACTGACATATGACACTTTTTATGATTGGTTATTTCTGATTCTCTGTCCCTTTCTCCTTTCCTTGTGTGGTGGTGCTACTATAGATTCCCATAGCTTGCAGTGGAATCAGGGCAATGGGTTACCTCATGAGACACCAGCTCAGATCAGCTGGAGAAGATACTGTTTCACCTCGTGTTATCAATCAGTTTGTCAAGGTTAGTGCTAAAGTCTGCATTGGTAATAAAACAAAAGTGATCTGACAATTATCAGCATTTAATTATACCAACCTCATTTCCAGAAAATGTTGGCCACTTTCTTAAAATGTAATGAAAATGGAAATCTGTAATTTGTTAATTCACTTAAACCTTTATTTAACAGACAAAAGGACAAAAAAATTATCCAGTGTTTTCAATGTCGAACTTGGTTTTACTTGTTAAATATAAAAAAAATTAGAAATTGATGCCCGCTAAACACTCAAAAAAAATAGCTTTTTAATCATTTGGGAATATATTATGGGAAGATATTAATTGTTGCACTTTTGCCTGTTTTTGCTGTGTGACTTGCTCAACAGTCCTTAGTCGCCATTGTCTGTTTCTCATCTACATGCTGCACCATACATTTTCATCTGGACTGCAGGCAAGCAGGTCAACCCACACTGTAACTTGTGCAGAATTAGGCCTGGCATTATCCTGCTGAAATACATATAGAGTTTCTAGGAAAAGACGTTTCTCCAAAATACCAACATAAGCCTCTGCATCAATGGTTCCTTCACACATATACAGACTCATTCCAAAAAATTAGAATATCATGGAAAAGTTTATTAATTTCCATAATTCCATTCAGAAAGTTAAACTTTCATAGATTATAGATTCAGGGCCCACAATTTAAACGATTTCAAGTATTTATTTGTTTATTTTTACGTAGTTTGGGCTTCCAGCTCATAAAACGCATGAAAACAGGATTTCAAAAAATTAGAATACTGTGGAGAAATCAGCCCAAACTACTTCTCAGTTTTTGCAGGAAAAAAAGAAAATAGGATCAAATCAATCAAAATATGGTACTTTCAAAACGATATGTCACTCTTCGATATTTGGTTGGGAATCCCTTTGCTTTAATCACTGCCTCAATGTGACGTGGAGTTATGGAAGCCCAGATTTCCTTGATGCTTGCTGTCAGCTCTTCTTTGTTATTTGGTCTGGTTGCCCTCATTTTCCTCTTGAGAATACCCCATAGATTCTAAATGGGGTTTAGGTCCAGAGAGTTGGCTGGCCAGTCAAGCACTGTGATGACATGGGCCAAACCAGGCTTTGGTGCTTCTGTCGGCATGGGCAGGGGTCCTGCTGGAATATGAAATCTGCATCTCCATACAGATCCTCAGCAGAAGGAATAATGAAGTCCTCTAAAACATTCTGGTAGACTGTTGCGGTGACCTTGGATTTAAGAAAGCAGAGTTTACCAACACGTGCACCAGTCATTGCACCCCAAATCATGACTGACTGTGGATATTTCACACTGGACCTCAAGCAGCTTGGGTTCTGTTCCTCACTTTCATCAGAAAAGAGGACCTTGGACCACTGGCCAATGGTCCAGCCCTTCTTCACCTTGGCCCACTTGAGATACTTCCTACGTTGGCTCAGGTTCAGAAGTGGCTTGACCCAAGGGACCTGACAGTTGTAGCCCATCTCCCGGATGCGTCTGAATGTGGTGGTTTTTGAAGCTGTGACTCCTGCCTCATTCCACTCT
>JAOUQY010000033.1:78478-93492 GCA_028566355.1 Doras micropoeus | reverse complement strand
GTATTATCTAGTGAATGAGTATCGGGTGTATGGGACCTATGGTTTGGACTGGCAAATACATTTTAAAACTCCACCAAAACCAATAGGGTTCCAACAGCTTCTCTGCTTGGACCACTAATAATAATAACAAGAAGAAGAAAATTCCAGCAAAAACTGTAGGATTCCAGCAGCTTTGCTATTACATACACCCAATACTCATTCACTAGGTAATACTAACTCTCACTACCCATTCACATGAACCTGATCAGACCATAGGTGGCGCTACATCAAAGCACAAACATTTTGGTCCATATCTCCTTTCCACAACCTCCAACTGAGAAAATTCTTCTTTCCATATATTCCTTGGGTTGGTCTGAACAAAAAGGCCTCAAGAATCCAGAGGATCCACAAGGTTAGATTATGAGCTAATTTGCATATTATGCTAAACCTTTTAGTCTGAATTAATTTTTCACTTCAATTCTTGATTCTTCACTTGATTCAGAGCAGGTTTTACTTCAGCAGCTGTACCTCATTAATGCTTTACTTCACATTCAGTAACCTCAAAATCAAGGACATGATTCTGGGGACACCTACGGAGGTTGTCATTTGTGCAAAAGTGGGTGGAGCTAAACCAAGATAACTATTTCTCAGGAAGTGTAAAAAACAAGTTCAAAAACATGCCTGCCATCAGCATTCAGCACATATTTTTCAGGATTTGCACTGGCCTATCATCATGAAACTCAAACGAAATATCCCTGATGGGATTCTCAAGAAGCCTGTACAGTATTAGTAATTTTGGTCACTAGGAGGTGGAATGCATATTTCTGCACATTTACACATGCATATCGCTTTCAAACTAAAGCTGATAAACAACATATCTATTTTGCTTCATTTCAGTTCTCATTTACTCATTTGCTTCTTGGTGTGATTAGGCCCACCTATAATAAGGTAGATTACATAATGTCAAAAACATACTTTCATAAAGTCTTAGGATTTGCGCTATATTTTCACACAAATGGTGTCAAAATATAATACAAGTGTTTGAACCCCAGTAGTTATTGAAACATGTTGTCCAACTCTTTGTCCAATCAACGTTCAATTAACTATAGCTGTTAGCCTACTGTGGCCAAGGCTAAGGCAAAAGCAATGTTACTCAGAAACTATTTGTACAGTACAATCAATTTGAAATCCTGCAGTTTTGTGACCCTAAATCTAATCTTTGCAACACCAGTCTGTGAGTGCCCTTTTGCAGATTCTCCTATAGTGTTTATCAAATGCAAGCAACATTTTAGAAATTTTACAATACTTGCTTGGACCCCAGTACCACTGCTTGCACCAATATTTATAATGGGTCTAAGCACTGAAACCTGCTGGAACCGTATTGTTTTTGCTCAAGTTTTTCTTATAAAGGGTACAAGCAGTGAAGCTGCTTCTTCATATTATTATTATAAGGGGCCCAAGCACGAGGTTGTGGAACTCTGTTGTTTTTGATAGGATTGTTATTTCTTCTTCTTCATTATTAGGTTTCAAGTAGATGTGTCATACACTATTGAAATTGCTATTAAAATAACACTATTGTAATTTTCTTCTTCTTCGTCTTCTTCTTCTTGGCTATAATGCAATGTGCAGCAAAGACCATAAGGCCTACAAACACCAAACTTGGCAGGTGCAGCAGGTGTAAAATGATTCAGCCAAATAAAGGGACCATTATTTGCCTGATGGTGGCACTATAGTGCAGCATATAGTTCAGCAAATGCTTTTCAAAAATGTATATTTTTTCCATTCATTAATTGCATAAAACTTGCACCTTTTAAACTAGACCTAGGATTTTCATTCCATCACATCAAATCAGGTCTTTTAATAATCATCAGAGTCTGAAACTAAATAATAATAAAAAAAAAGTTGACTTTTTGACTATGTGTCTACAATATATTGATCAAATGAACATCAGTATCACTGTCATATCACCGAAACGGTATCATAGTCATATTGCATGTTGTCATGTCTGATTTTGACCAAAATGGACCAAATATTCAAGCTAACATTCTGAGGAAATCAGAAGGCTCTAAAGTGCCCAAATAACCCATTTGGCATATAAGCACATGCCTTATGCTTCCATATTAAATGGGCAGAAGTCAGGACATGTAGTTCACATCAACACTGAAATGTACTGACATACATGTAATAACAGTATGATGTTGCCTGTAAAGTTTGAGCCACTTAGGACAATAATATTAATATCACGCAGATGCCCGCAGCACTTCCTCACTCCAGCTCCCAGCTCTCCCTGTGGTTGCTGTCACCATATGTCATGCATCATGGTCGTCATCCCTGGAACTGTAACTCACTCAACTGTGCGTTTTTTCGGTAATTAAGTCCTGGGTATATAAAACTTTCTCTCATTTCACTTTTTTTTGTGAAGGTACATTGCAACTGTGTGTTTCTGAACAGTTTCCTTCACTGCCTTGCATTACCTTGTGGAACCCACTACCAGGGCCTCAACAATGTCACCCAAAAATACAAAATACCCTTATCCCCTCCCACTGGTTCCAGCAGCCTTAGAACAACTTAGCTCAGCATTCTACAAAACTTGACCTTTGAAATGCCTATAACCTAATATGCACCCAGGAGGGGAATGAGTGGAAAACCACCTTTCTCACTAACTCTGGACACTATGAATATCTGGTAATGCCCTTCGGCTGAGCCAACACCCCTTCCGTCTTTCAATTTTTCATCAGTGAGGTGTTAAAAGACATGTTGGGAAAGTTTTTGATAGCTTACATTGATGAAATCCTGATTTATTCTCTCTCCCTCACTACTCATATCAAGCAGGTACACCACTTCCTCCAAAGTCTTGAAAAATGTGCATTCCACATAGAATCCAGCACCTTCTTGGGGTACATCCTGTCTTCACCATGGATGACTCCAAGGTTAAGGCAGTCCTGGATCAGCCTCAACCCCAGACAATCAAGGAGCTGAATTGTTTCCTGGGTTTTACTTTTACAGGCACTTTATTTGAGGATTCATCTCCTCTGTTGCTCCTCTCATATTGTTACTTAGGGGCAAACCTCAGGCATTACACATGGATTCCACAGGCCAAGTGAGCATTTTTGTTTCTCTGAAGAGGGCCTTTTCTAGTGTACCCATTCTTAAGCATCCCAACCCAGAGCTCCCATTTGTCATGGAGGTTGATGCATCAGAGGCTGGGATGGGGGCAGTCCCAACACCAGGGGAGCCTCCCAAACTATACCCCCTGTATACTACTTACACAAGTATACTACTATACTACTTACACAAGCTAAGTCCTGCTGAGAGGAACTATGATGTAGAGGACAAGGAACTCCTGGCCATAAAATTAGCTCTGGAGGAGTGGCATCATTGGCTGGAGGGTGCCAAACATCCCTTCATGGTGTAGATGGATCATAAAAGCCTCAAATACCTGAGAACAGCCAAGTGACTGAACCTTAGGGAAACCTTTTCCATTTCATCATTTCCTACCAACTTGGTTCCAAGAACCAGAAGGCAGATGCACTCTCTCACCTACACAATTCTGAACAATCTACTTTGCAGTCTACTTTGCTTTCTACTCTGCTTCCCCAGAGCCCATTTTACCCCATCATGTGTCAAGGGGGCTATCACTTGGTCCTTTAAATAACTACTTTGCATACTCAGGAAATATACTTCACATCAACAGAGAAATTTAGAGACTAATTTTGTCTGCAAAGCTTGAGCCATTTTGAATTTTGGGAGGCTCTACAGTACACAATTACCTACTTTGCATTTAATTGCATGCCTTGTGTTTTCATAACCAAAAGGACAAATGTATCAACACAGAAATTTACTGACAAACATAATGACAGCCTCATGTTGCCTGAAAATTTGAGTGAGTTAGGACATTGGGAGGCTTTTCAGCATACAATTAACTACTTTTCATACAATTACAGGCCTTATATTTTCTTACTTAAATAGGCAGAAGTCAGCCACAGCGCATCAGAACAACATTAAAAACACTTTTTTTTGGAGTTATGCTCAAGCTTATACTCACCCAAACACTCTCACATAGCCAATCTCCATCACCTGATCAGATACTTCCAACCCATCAATCACCAGCCTATCAACCATTCATGTCACTCATTCACTTTCATTTTCCCAATGACCCACTTCTTGATCATTGCATATACCTGCACCTTGTTTTACCTTCCCTATTTAAGCTCACAGGTTACTCCAGTTGGTGCTTTGCATTGGCCAGCCAAGTCTAAGGACTCTGAGATTACTTACTTGCCCCCGGTCTGTTGCTCTTTGTTTTCATTTTATGTTCTTTATTAAAACTATTTCTGTTGTATCTCATTTGCACTTTGCTCCTTTGTCACATTGTTACAAATTCTTTTCAGTTTTGACCCTGTTTGGTGGGCACAGGGCACCTCAGCTTTTAAACCATTACAAATCATGCAGCTTTTACTATTTGCAAAGTGGAGACAAATAAGTGACACATGAGGCAAGCACATTTGCAAATATAAGTCATGGTAAAACTGTACTGCTTTCCAGGTATTGTGATTTGTTAGAGTGGAGTTACTGGCAGCACTACTGATGTTTCCAACATTAAATCAAATATAACTCATTGTAGTTTTCACTTATGCACCTCAGCTTTGATTCATATTATGCAGTACAGAGTCTGTAACAACTGTGCAATTGCATCTATTTTAAAAACACACATTGCATTTCCTCATTTGCCAGTTGTTTGAAAATAGTCCTTTTTGAACTAATCCTAGTATTTTCATCCAATCACCTCAGAATTGGTCTTGCTGTACTCTGTAAAGCATTCATTTAAAGAATTATCAAAACAATGTTGACTTTTTAATCAATTCTTGCAATGCATCTAGCAAAACTTGTAGGCAGAGATTTTTCAACCAATTTGACTAAATGTCAAACAAACATTGTCTGGTTCTGACCAAGCCTGATAGAGCTATTGACAGTCATGGTCTGACATACCAAAGATAGGTTTGAACTGGTCCCCGGAGGAGCTAACATGCTAAATAAAAAAAATACCTTTGCAAACTATTTTAAACATTTTTACAATAATTCTATATTTTGTTTTACAAAAATTCAAAATGTTCAGCATAGTGTGTTTCAATAATGATCCAAACATGTTGAGATTTCTAGCCAATATGGGTGCAAACTACCCAAAAAAATTTACTGTACAGCTGTAACTCATGATTGTTTTGTCATAATTTTGTAACAGGGGCAGGGTAGAGGCATGGAGGGGAGAATGCTGGGTATGGCAGTAAGGTGGAGTGGAATAGGTCCGGAGGTTTGTTGATGGTGGTTTAATCACTAAATGGGAGCCTGACCCGACAGAGACGGGTGTATGTTGTAACAGGAAGACTTTAGTGTCAGGTAGATCCATGAGCATCAGATCATAGTCTACATAGTTATCATAATCAGAGTCTGAGTCATACATGGACCCAAAACAGTAGCTAGAGGAAGCCATCTTAAACAGAAAGAAAGAAGGAGAGAAAACAAAACCTAGCAGCATGGGAGCTGCAAAGTAAAAGGCAAAACATAAACTGAACAAAAACCAATAAACAGAAGCTCTCTAGCAAATGGCAGAACAGACAGGGTATATAGGAACAAAAACAGAAAACAAACAGAAGCCAAAACAATAACATAGCACTTACAAACAGAAGCCATTACACAAACAGAAGCCATTACATAACAATGATCAGCCAAGGAACAGAGTAGAAAGAGGGTCTTATATAGTGAACCAGGAAGTGATTGGGAATGAGTGCATCCAATCACAAGCAGCAAATGCGTTACATAGTCTTAAAGAGACAGTGTCCCAATAATAAGGTGCAGGAAACAGTGCAGAAACACCAGGTGTCGCTCAGAGTGCAAGTCCAAAGAGTCCATGACAAATTTAATGTCATGGAGGACAATGATTTAACCTGGCCAATCAAGGTTGCAGCATTTGGATTATAACTCAAGTCCCATAAGTCCCATACAACCGATACTTGGTCACTAGGTAGTACTCCCTCCCATTACTTAGGTCCACAACATAAGCCTGACCAGCCTATACTTGGACAAACGTTTTGGTCCATATCATCTTTCCACAATTTTTTTTCTTGCCACCAATTGGTTGGCTTGTGTTGAAGTTTGTTTATTGGTCTTTAACATTCTTTCAGCATCAGTGGCTATACATGACAAATGCAAGTTTACATCAATACACAAGTTTTTTTAATCAGTATACAAGTTCAACTTTCAAACACAGTCACAGTCATATCCAAGTCATCCACCTTGCATGTCTTTGGACTGTCAGAGGACAATCTGAGTACCTAGAGTAAACCCACACAGGCACATGCAGACTGAACCCAGGATCTTCTTGCTGTGAGACAAGAGTGCTACCCACCGAGCCACCATGCTGCCCCACTTATACTGAAGAAAAAAAGCCTCAAGAGCTTTACTACCCACAAAGATTTTGAGCTAATTTGCATTTAATGCAAAACATTTTTGTGTGAACTAGTCCTAATGCAACTGGTGGAAAATTATTCACAAGAGTCTGGTAGTTAAAGGTTATTGAAAACATTTTGACATTTGTACACAAAATGGCTGCTATATACTAATCAGTCAGCAGAAGTCTGAGTATGTTTTACTTAAGCAGCTTTATCTCACAATGGCTTTAATTCACGTTCATGTAACTTCAATGGATCATCAATGACATGACTTTGGGGACAACTAATGACATTGACCTGTAATGGGTAAAAGTAGGAGGAGCTATATCAAGATTACATTTCTGAGGAACCGCTTGTCAGATTAACTTGAAATTTGGTATACTGCTTCTGACTTTCAGTATCCAATGGCAGTACTATGGGAATTCTCTAAAGCTCAAAAACATGGCTGCCATCAGCCAATTGGCTGTCAGCAGGTATTGTACAGCATTTGCATTGGCCCATCATTGGCCACTAGGGGAAGCAGTGCTTATTTCATCTACACATGCATATCTCTTTCAAACTAAAGATGACAAGCAACATTTCAATTCTGATTGATTTCCCTTCTCAATCCACACACATTTGCCTGTTTGTGTATTTAGCGCCACCCATCACATTTTGATCTAATTTGCATAAAGTTAAAATATACTTTCATGACCTAATTCTAGAATTTTAGGTGTATTTGTGGACTGTTGGTGTCAATGTATTTATAAGTGTAAGAAGCCCAAAAGTTATTGAAAATATCTTGCAATTTTAGACAATATGGCCACCACATGACACATAGGTGATTCTATGCAACTGTGATATGGTGGCAATAGAACGAAGCAGCAAACATTTTGGTCCATATCTCCTTCCTATAGTGTTCTATTGAGAATATTTTTTCCACAAGTTCCTTAGCTTGTGCTGAACAAAAATGCCTCAAGAACCCATAAGGTCTGCCACATAGATTTTGTTTTGTTTTCAAAAACATGTGGACATTTGTACATAGTATGGCTGCTACATACCAATCAGCAGCAGGAGTCTGAGCATGTTGTACTTTGGGAGCTGTATCTCAGTACCTTTAGTTTACATTCACGTAACTTCAAACTTTCATCAATGACCTGGTTCTGGGGACACCTACTAACCTTGACCTGTAATGTGCAAAAGTGGACAGAGCTATAACAAGAAAACTTTTTTTAGAAACAACTTGTCAGATTAAGTTGAAATTTGGTATACTCTTTTAGACCGCCATTCTCTAATGGTAGTACTATGGACATTCTCTAAAGCTCAAAAACATGGTCGCCATCAGCCAATCAGTTGTCAGCAGACATTTTACAGTATTTGCATTGGCCTATCATCTTGAAAATGATATGTCCATGATAGGATTCTGTGGAAGCCTGTAAACTATAAGGAGAATTGTCCAAAAGGGGATGCAATGCATATTTCTGCACATTTACACATGCATATCTCTTTCAAACTAAAACTGACAAGCAACTTTTCTATTTTGATAGATTTCCCTTCTTAGTCCACATACATTTCCTCTTGGTGTAATTAGCCCAACCCATCCCATTTCAAGGCAATTTGCATAATGCTAAGAATATACTTTTATGAATTAGTCTTATGATGTTAGGTGTCTTTGTGGACTGCTGGTGTAAATATATTTACAAGTGTCAGAAGCCCACAAGTTATTGAAATCTTGAAATTTGTACAAAATATGTCCACCGCATTCCAATCACTCAATAGGAGGTGGAACTTCTTTCATGCAAGCACTTTATTATCACAAATGCCTCAACATTTTTATATGAAACTTTCTGGCAGAGATAACAAAAAGTGCTGTTATTTAGGAACCTTTTGTCTTGTCAGTTTTAAATTTACTACGCTGCTCTGTGGTACTGGTCTATAAATAACCTTCTTCAGATTCTCTGATTTCAGATTTCTATCAAAATAGAAAGGTTGCTGCTCAGTTTTGGTTTGAAAGAGATATGCATGTGTAAATGTGCAGAAATATGCATTGCACCGACTTTGGTAAAAAATATGGCAGCAGTCAGCCTACTGGGAGTGTGGCTAAAGCAAAAATCATCAGTTTGTACAATTAACTTGAAATCTATTGTGCAGCTTTGCAGCAATGGTCTTTTTGATTACAGTGACATAATGAAGTTCCACAAATGCAGCACACAATCTTCTTATACTATGGACCTTTCTTACATACATTTTAAAAATAAACTAACTCTCATCACAGGATATCATGAACTTTCATCTAGCAAACCAAGTATTTCAATTCTCCATATCATGAGTCAGGGACTGGAGAGAAAAGGTTGTATTTCTCTGGCCTTGTCTCAATGCTGCTGTCTCAATGCTGGAGGTGTGTGTGTGTGTGTGTGTGTGTGTGTGTGTGTGTGTGTGTGTGTGTGTGTGTGTGTAAATGATCAGTGATCACTTATAAATCTGAAAATGAACAGTGATCATCCCAAAAATCCCCAAAAAACGGATCATTCAATAAATTTACTGATAATTAGGCTCCATAAATTAGGCATACATAGGGCACAATTAGGATAATGGATTGTCATCAAATGGTACAGTGTAAACAAGCCAATGTATAAGAATAAGTTTAATGATGTTTTTACTATATATTTTCAAAATTAAACACTTGACAATATTTCTGTATGATTGGCACCAATGGAGAGCCACCTTGCACAGGAAGTATTTTTGGTTAGTGTTTACTTTCCACTGCTGCTTTCCCTTGTAGGTTGGGGTAATAGTGGGGAACAGGAAGTATTTAAAGTCTTGGTGTCCATTGAAAGGCCACTATATAAAGGAGACCAGAGAGAGGACCGTAGCCCATTCAGATGGTAATATACATGCCAATGCACTGACTCTGATTAACTCCATGTGAGTTAATAGTTGCCCTGTTAACAAAGATTTATCCTCCCATTTAAGCTGCCTGCACATTTGGAGGAGAAAAGCAAAGAGGGAGAACTTGTCCTGAGCCTATATAGTACAGCCCCTTCAAGATTTAATACAATCTCCATCTCCTTGGACTAATCCAACCTATAGAGACTGCAAAAGAGACTATTGCTCTTACAAGAACAAATAGAGAATAGGCAGGAAGAACAAAAGAAATTAACACAACTTCCACTGATTTTCATTTTTATCATCCTTCTAAATTTCCACAAAAGCATGAGGTAAAACCATGTGGTCATGCAAAGATCTTGTCCTCTTTGGTGTGTGTGTGTGTGTGTGTGTGTGTGTGTGTGTGCATGTGCATGTGCATGTGTACTTGTTTTTATATCCAAAAGGTCCCCACAAGGATAGGAAAACTGATATTTTTGGTCTTGTGAGGACATTTTGTGGGTCCTCAAAAGGAAAGCTGTATTTGTTGTAGTTTTTAACAAAATAATAATAATAATAATAATAATAATAATAATAATAATAATAATAAAAGATCCAAAAAGTTGCCATTTTCATTGCTGAGGTTAAGGTTAGGCTTAGGGCTTGGATTAGACATGGCATTAATTAGCTGCAGTAATAATTATGTCGGTGGAAATCCTCACACATATAGCAAGACAAACGTGTGTGCGTGTGTGTGTGTGTGTGTGTGTGTGTGTGTGTGTGTGTGTGTGAGAGAGAGAGAGACAGAGGGAGAGAACTTATGAATATCCATGGTATGATGATAGAAGTTCTAAAGGTTCCTATGACTAGAAGAAGATGTTCAATTAATTTATAAATTCATAACTATAAGGACATGACAACTTGAAAAAGAACAAATGATTAGTTCACAGGCTTGCATCCTACCAGTCAAAGCTTAATTTATTAAACTGTCTATAATATATACCATCATCAGGTTTAAAATTATTTATTAAAAGGTTATTTGATCTTGAGGTATTATAAATGATCAAGCCATTAGTGACTATCTGGTGTGGGTTTCCTGATAATGATTAATCTTAATGAATTACAATGTAAAACGTACATACATTGCATAGGAGCCAGTGTTGTGAGTGTTTCCCAAAAGCCTCAATTTAATGAATGAATTTAATGAATGAGTTGTAGGCTAAGTAGTTCTTTGTTGACTCCGCTCAGCCAAAGTCTGAAGAAAAGTCTATAGTCAAACATTAGTTTGACAGCCTGGAGGTAAATTTAACAGATAAATCAGAGACTTAGGCCCTTTCACAAGACAATGGAATGTTTTGAAAACAATGTTTTTCCTTCGCATTTTCAAAATGTTTTATATGTATATGACAACATTTTAGAACTAAAAAGCGAAATTGCTGTAGCATGTATGCAAGGCCAATATGTGGTGGCACAACTTAATGTGTATACAAGATTTTGCCTGAGCCAATGTAGACTACAGCAAAGTGACCAGTGTTGCACTATTTTGTGTTTGGGCTGTTTGTCTGTGTGTATTAGCATAATACTTTGATTGTGATTCATAGGCTATTGTATCTTAGCCTAATAGTGTCTGGATCTAGGCTTCTAAATGAACAGGTTAACAAGTGTAGGTCTATACGTTTCAAGCACACGACCATCTAAGCTGAAAGTGTGCTCACTGGATGCATCTCTTGCTGGAATGTGCAACACTGCTTTGTCACTTTTTGATTCAACCTGCCCAAGCCTGTGATACTTTCTAGTAAGTTTATAACTTACTATAGCACAACCCATGCACCATTACTGCATACAAAGGCTTTCTTCTCCAGCCTGATGTGTACAAACATATAAATGGCCATGTCTTCATCAGTTTAAAATATTTCCATATTGATCTGTCAACATTGTGATGTAAGGGTTGCCTTTTCAAAAGTTTACACTCTGCTTTCAAAAGTTTCAAAACTATTTCAGGCCCCAAAAACAGCACTGTGTGGATAAAAGCAAAAATGGAAATGTAAAAAAATCTATTTTCACAAATGGGTCTTAAACAGCAAAAACAGATGCAGGTAGATTTTTTTAGATAGCAGACAAATATGAACACACAAGCAACAATTTGCATTACAATTATAGTTGTGTCAAAAAAGCTACAATGAAAAGTATAAGGGCACTGACTAGTACAAAATTAACATGGCTTTGATTCTGAGCTCAGCTGACTGCATAGAGTTATACTTTATTCCCAGGTTTTTGCTAAGGCAAATCACTTGATTCACTGATACATACACCAATCAGGCATAGCATTAAAACCACCTGCCTAATATTGTGCAGGTTCCCTTGTGTGGCCAAAACAGCATGGCCAAAACACATTCATGGAGGCATGGACTCCACAAGACCTCTGAAGGTGTTCTGTAGTATCTGGCACCAAAACATTAACAGCAGATCCTTTAAATACTTTAGGTTGCAAAGTGGGGCCTCCATGGATCAGACTTGTTTGTGCAGCACATCCCACTGATCCTCAATTGGATTGAGGTCTGGGGAATTTGGAGGCTAAATCAAAACCTTGAACACTTTCTCATATTCCTCAAACCATTCCTGAACAATTTTTGCAGTGTAGCAGGGTGCCTAATCCTGCTGGAAGAGGCCACTGCCATTAAGAAATACTGTTGCCATGAAGGGGTGTACAACCCCAATTCCAATGAAGCTGGGATGTTGTGTAAAACAGAAATAAAAACAGAATACAAAGATTTTTCATTTTCAACCTTTTCAACCTATATTCAATTGAATACACTACAAAGACAAGATATTTGTCAATGTTAAAATGGATAAACTTTTTTTGCAAATATTCACTTATTTTGATTTTGATGCCTGCAACACATTCCAAAACAGTTGGGACAGGGGCATGTTTACCACTGTTACATCACCTTTCCTTTTAACAACACTCAATAAGTCTTTGGGAACTGAGGACACTAATTGTTGAAGCTTTGTAGGTGGAAATCTTTCCCATTCTTGCTTGATGTTACAAATCTTACAAATTCAGTTGCTCAACAGTCTGGGGTCTGCATTGTAGTACTTTGCGCTTCACACATTTTCAATGGGAGACAGGTCTGGACTGAAGGCAGGCCAGCGTAGTACCCGCACTCTTTTACTATGAAGCCATACTGTTGTAACACGTGCAGAATGTGGCTTGGCATTGTCTTACTGAAATAAGCAGGGACATCCCTGAAAAAGATGTTGCTTGGATGGCAGCATATGTTGCTCCAAAACCTGTATGTATCTTTCAGCATTAATGGTTCCTTCACAGATGTGCAAGTTACCCATGCCATGGGCACTAACACATGCCTCCACCATCAGAGACGCTGGCTTTTGAATTTTGCGCTAATAACAATCTGGACAGTCCTTTTCCTCTTTGGCCCGGAGGATATGACGTCCATGATTTCCAAAAACAATCTGAAATATGGACACGTCAGACCGCAGGACACCTTTCCACTTTGCGTCAGTCCATCTCAGATGAGCTTGGGCCCAGAGAAGCAGGCAGCATTTCTGGGTCTTGTTGATATATGACTTTCACTTTGCATGGTAGAGTTTTAACTTGCACTTGTAGATGGAGCAACAAACTGTGTTCACTGACAATGTTGGTTTTTAATGCAGTGCCATCTGAGGAATGAAAGTTCACGGGCATTCGATGGTGGTTTTTGGCCTTGCCGCTTACTTGCAGAGATTTCTCCAGATTCTCTGAATCTCTTGATAACATTATGGAATTTAGTATAGATGAGGAAATCCCTATATTCCTTGCAATTTTAAGTTGGGAAATGATATTAAACTGTTGGACTATTTGCTCATGCAGTTGTTCACAAAGTGGTGAACCTTGCCCCATCCTTGCTTGTGAACGACTGCGCCTTTCAAGGATGCTCCCATTATACCCAATCATGACACTCACCTGTTTCCAATTAACCTGTTCACCAGTGGAATGTTCCAAACACGTGTTTCTGAGCATTCCTCAACTTTCCCAGTCTTTTGTTGCCCCTGGCCCAACTGTTTTGGAATGTTTTGCAAGCATTAAATTCAAAATGAATGAATATTTGCAAAAAAAATAACGTTTATCTGTTTGAACATTAAATATCTTGTCTTTGTAGTGTATTCAATTGAATATGGGATGAAAATGATTGGCAAAGCATCATATTCTGTTTTTATTTATGTTTTACCTAACATCCCAACTTCATTGGATTTGGGGTTATACTTGTTCTGCAACAATGTTTATGTAAGTGATACATGTCAAATTAACATCTACATGAATGCCAAGATTCCCCAGCATAACATTCCCAGAGCATCACACTGCCTTTGCTGGCTTACATTCTTTCTACAGTGCATCTTTGTCTCATCTCTCCACCAAGGAAATGCCACAAAACCCCCTGGCTGTCCACATGATGTAAAACATGATTCATCAGACCAGGCCACCTACTGCCATTGTTCCATGGTCCAATTCTGATGCTCATGTGCCCATTAAAGGTGTTTTCAGTAGAAGGCAGGAATCAAAAGGGACACTCTGACTGCTCTGTGGTTATGCAGCTCCATATCTAGCAATGTAGTCTGTGTCCTGACACCCTTCTATCTTAGACAGCATGAACTTTTTCAGCAATTTGTACTACAGTGGCTATTCATCAGTGAGCCTTGGGTGCCCAAGACCCTGTCACTGGTTCACTGGTTGTCCTTTCGTGGACCACTTTTGGTAAGTACTAACCTCTGCATTCTGGAAACATCCCTCAAGACCTGCTGTTTTGCAGATGCTCTGACCCAGTTGTCACAAGTCAATCATATCCTTACACTTGCTCATTTTTCCTGCTTCCAACACATCAACTTTAAGAAGTGACTGTTCACTTAGTGCATAATATATCCCTTGCCTTGACAGGTGTCATTGTAATGAGATAATCAGTGTTATTCACTTCTCTGGTCAGTGGTTTTAATGTTATGTCTGATCGGTATACTTTGAAACAAGTAAATTTAATTAAACAAACAATCAAATTATATATGAAAAGTTATATATGACATGGGAATGTGTCAAACATTGGCACATTTTTTTGTAAGCAATATAGGGCAGCAAATACAAACATGTTTTTAGAAGTTTTCTCTTTACCTTTTTGAACCATTAGTCTCCACACACAAGGTAAATGAGATAAAGTGAGATAAATAACTTGTGGTGATCATTTACAAACAGTGGCTTATTTGTAATGCTGCATAACAAATAACCCAGCTTAAGTCTAAGACTTGCTGTGAGTTGGTCACATTTTTAAAAATGTTGCTATGTTGTAGGCAAAAAGATGGTGATTAAAGTAATGTAAGGTTGGTTTCTGTAAGTTGCACAAACCTATCAGAAAACAAAAAAAAACTTGTGATGAAAAAATTACTTATATCTCCTAAAAACACTTTTTGACACAGTTGAATCATTAAAACTTGACTGCATATCACTGCTAGCAAATATGGCATTGTGGCCAGAAGACATTGCTCTACCTTGTGTAATAACATAAGTTCATGTTATGTTTTGCCCTATTTTAGGTTGCTCCCTGCACTCTGCCTATGCAGAGCTTGCATCCAAGCTGAGAATTAAATGCAGGCCAAGTAAATTGTCCATGCTCATTCTACATAATTACAGGGGTTAGACAATGAAACTGAAACACCTGTCATTTTAGTGTGGGAGGTTTCATGGCTAAATTGGACCAGCCT
>JAOUQY010000033.1:12251-24179 GCA_028566355.1 Doras micropoeus | reverse complement strand
TAAAGCACTTCTGGAAAATAATGGTGGCCACACAAAATATTGATACTTAAGATACTTTCACTAAGGGGTGTACTCACGTTTGTTGCCAGTGGTTTAGACATTAATGGCTATATATTGAGTTATTTTAAGGGATGAATAAATTTACAATGTTATATAAGCTGCACACAGACTACTATTGTGTCAAAGTGACATTTTGTCAGTGTTGTCCCATGAAAAGATATACTTAAATATCTGCAGAAATCTGAGGGGTGTTCTCACTTTTGTGATACACTGTATATAATTATTTTTAAAAATTTTCTTGTTTGTACTCAAAGTTTTTTTTGGCAGGCAAGGTACATTTTGAAAATAGTTTGAAAAACCTTGCAACCTTAGAATTTTCATATGCAACTTTTCAATGTAAGAAAATGATGAACCTGGCAACAATGCAAAGAGCTAACTTTGGCTAAAAAAGTGCTTTCGCAAGAAAGGATAATCAGATGATTAATCGGTTTGAAGTCTGTGCTTTTGGCTGTGTTTTTCATTCCCTTATTCTGTTCTTCATCCAGTATGAGGTCCTGAAAACTCTGGAGCATGTTGTGTGTCTTTGTACTATTGTACTATCTTTGTATTACTGTATTTTGATCTCTTCATCTCCCCATGATTTTGACAAGGCGCCCTGTAAAAAACATCATCAACCCATAATATCAGACCATAGAATTAACTTTCATGGGCCGATAGTCCTTTACGCACAACTCCATGCAAACTGTTCTGCATTACCACTGTCCAAAACCATGTTTTATGTAAGCAATATCTCCCTTTAATTGAACCTTCTTGCTAATAGACATGAAGGTCAGCAAGAGACATTTATGTAATTTAACTAACCATTTATTTTCTTTTTTGTGTGATGTGTTTTTACATTAGGCTTTAAAAAGAAAATCAGATTAGTTAGTCCACAACATTTTAGCTTGCTTTACAATATAAAGACAAACAGTGACATCATGTTGCCCTTTTCCATACCATTACCAAATCTACATAAACCGTCAGAGTGACTAAATCTCTAGTTACTTTATCATGGCCAGAAAATGTGTAGTTTCTCTTACTGTAGTTACTGAACAAAGAAATTTAAATTCACTGGATTAGAAGTGGTGAATAACAATGGAAGGATATTCCAAACATTCATGAGCAACATAATTTTATACAGCACATTGTGAACTGTTCAGTCAAAGAAAGTAGGCTCCAAATGAAAATGATTTTTCAAAAAAAAAACAAAAAAAACAAAAAAAAACCAAAAAAAAAACAGGTTATGGAAATGACATACTATGTAGTCGGTCTACCTCAAAAAGTACACATGGAAGTTGTACAAAATTGCATTTTAACATGTCTGACATCTCTATTAAGCAATAATGGGGATAGACAATCTACGCCAAGACACACTATTTAAATTGGCAATTAGTTGGATAATATCCAAGAATGACACTAGAATTAATGCCAGACTCATTTTAGATTCTTGAGTTGGCGGTTGGTGGAGCTTATCTTGCCTTCCACAGAATCCACTTTATTTAGAAGAGAGTCCAGCGAGATATCTTGAAAATCAATCTCTGCTTGCAACCCCAGGCCCAAATTCTTCAGTCGACTCAGACCTTTAGACATCTCATCTTGATAGATCACACACACACACACACACACACACACACACACACACCATTTGTATTTGCAAAGTAGGTAGCTTCGTATTTGTTCAGTCCTTATTTTATTTCTTAATTCATTCCTCACCTAAGTTATTGTCCAGATGCTGATGAGCAGCTTTCAAGTGTCTATTCTTTGAGTCTCCATTTTGAGATGATTCACTGTCAAATGACATTCCAAACTCTATATGGCCAAACATAAAAAGTGAGCTTTATCTTAAACATGGTGCTTATCTTTTATCATGGTGCTTGGTTTATTAAATGATTAAATTATGTCTTTCTTAACATAGATTAGACAAAATTATAAACAATATAAACAAAAGAATATAGTGGAAAAAGTTCATTTTTTTATAATTTAATTTGAAAAAGGTAAACTGTCATATTTTATATTCATTACATATTACGTGACATACACTATATTGCCAAATATATTCACTCACCCATCCAAATCATTAAATTCAGGTGTTACAATCACTTCCATGGCCACAGGTGTATAAAATCAAGCACCTAGGCACATGCAGACTGCTTCTACAAACATTTGTGAAAGAACGGGTCGCTCTCAGGAGCTCATTGAATTCCAGTGTGGTACCATGATAGGATGCCACCTGTGCAACAAGTCCAGTCATGAAATTTCCTCACTACTTAATATTCCACAGTCAACTGTCAGTGGTATTATAACAAAGTGGAAGTGACTGGGAATGACAGCAACTCAGCCAAGAAGTGGTAGGCCATGTAAAATGACAGAGTGGGGTCAGTGTATGCTAAGGTGGATAGTGCGCAGAGGTCGCCACCTTTCTACAGAGTCAATCGTTACAGACCTCCAAACTTCATGTGGCCTTCAGATTAGCTCAAGAACAGTGCGTAGGGAGCTTCAGGGAATGGGTTTTCATGGCGGAGCAGCTGCATCCAAGCCTTACATCACCATGAAAACGGTACTTGTCTGACTACATTGTGCCAAGTGTAAAGTTTGGTGGACGGGGGATTATGGTGTGGGGTTGTTTTTCAGCAGTTGGGCTCAGCCCCTTAGTTCCAGTGAAAGGAACTCTTCAGCATATCAAGAGATTTTGGACATTTCATCCAAACAGTTTGGGGATGGCCTCTTCCTGTTCCAACACCTTTGGGAAGAATTAGAGCAGAGACTGCAAGCCAGGCCTTCTTGTCCAACATCAGTGTCTGACCTTACAAATGCGCTTCTGGATGAATGGTCAAGAATTCCCATAAACACACTCATAAACCTTGTGGAAAGCCTTCCCAGAAAAGTTGAAGCTGTTAAAACTGCAAAGGGTGGGCTGACATCATATCAAACCCTATGGATTAAGAATGGGATGTAACTAAAGTTCATATGCGTGTGAAGGCAGGTGAGCAAATACTTTCGGCAATATAGTGTATTTCTAGCCTCTTTGTGTTAATTTTTAAATTTGTGTTAATTATTATGCCTTACAGCTCATGAAAATTAGAAATCCAGTATCTCAAACAGTATATACAGTACCAGTCAAAAGTTTGGACACACCTTTAATTCAGTGGTTTTTCATTGTTTTAAAAATTTCTGCATTGTAGATTAATACTAAAGTCATCATAAACAAAAAGTGTTAAACAAACCACAATATATTTTATATTTTATATCTACAAAGTAGACACCTTTTGCTTATTTGACAGCTTTGCACATCTTGCTTAGTTGACATCTGCACATCCAGGTAGTCACCTGGAATGGCTTTCAGTTAACAGCTATGCCTTGTCAAGCGTTAATTTCTTGAATTTTTTGCCCTCTTAATGTGTTTGAGACCATCAGTTGTGTTGTGAAGAGGTAGAGTTGGCATACAGTGAATAGCCCTATTTGAGTAATGTTCTAATCCATATTATGGCAAGAACTACTCGACTAAGTAAAGAAAAAGGACAGTTCATCATTACTTTAAGAAATGAAGGTCAGTCAGTTGAGATAGTTTGGGATGAGTTGGACTGCAGAGTGAAGGCAAACCAGCCAACAAGTGCGCAGCACCTCTGGGAACTCCTTCAAGACTGTTGGAAAGCCATTTCAGGTGATAACCTCATGAAGATGATTGAGAGAATGCAAAAGTATGCAAAGCTGTAATCAAAGCAAAAGGTGCCTACTTTGAAGAATCTAACATCTGAAACATATTTTGGTTTGCGTAACATTTTTAAGTTTACTACATGATTCCGTATGTGTTCAGTATTAATTTACAACATAGAACATGTAACAACATGTGTCCAAACTTTTGACTGATACTGTATATGATGTGTGTCTCTTGGTCTAGTTCAGCACAAGCAACCACATACTGCTGACTTGACACCCTCCACAAGGCCACAGAAGGTCATTGCTGAAAAGGCTGGCTGTTCACAAAAGAAATATTCTAATAATTTGAGATACTGGAATTCTACTTTTCATGAGCTACAAGCCATAATGATCAAAATGAAAAAGAATGCATGAAATATCTCTTGATGTGCAATGAATATAAAATATATGACAGTTTATATTTTTCAAATTAAATAATGAAAAAAAGGAACTTTTTCCACTATAATTCAATTTTTTTGAGATGCACTAGTAAACGCTGTTTATATTCATACAGACAGATGAATATGACAGCAAGTCAGCACAGAACATCATTTGCTAAAAGCCCAATTGCAGATATCCAGATAGTTACGGACACATATCTCAAAAGATATGATACGGCTCTAACTTGCAATTATGTCTGTGCTTGCACATCGAAAAATTGTAGAGCCACACAAATAAGAAGAAACAACACTTACCAGATGTTTCCTGTTTCCTGAGATTGGGATGGTTGGCCTCATATTTATCTTCATGCTTTTTGCTTTCTGCCAAGGCATTCTGTAATCTAACCATTAGTCCACAGTGTACAAATAGAAATGATGAAAATATTACAGTAAATTAATTTTAGCATTAAATTACATTTAATTTATGAACTTTTATACTTGAGATGCCCGAGTAGATTACTTGAGTATTACTGCTTATTTAGTCTTCATAGTGTTCAATATTGATAGCCCTAGCATTATTTTTCAGTGAGCTATTTAATAATCTAAATTTTCTAACAGATACACTTTTGCTTGAAAAAAATTAGATATTTTTTTATACCTGTTGCTGGCCTCATAGACTGGTGGCTGTTCCTTCTGTGGAGGGCTTGGCTCAGAATTTCCTTTGAAGTAGTTAACCAAACCTCCCCATACACTCTTAATAGTGTTTATGTGCTTTTGACTAGTCTTCATTTCGTGTGCCATATTATCAGCCATTCTCTCCGTCCTCTTCAAGGCCTCACCTTGTCGAATCAACTCCTTTTGAAACAAAAGGATAAATTAAGACATAATATACATATATATTATATAATACCTGACCAGGACACCAATGTTTGGGCCAGTAATTGGGGTGGGCACATATGGGTGTGATGATCAGGTATCCACATACACTTTGCAGTTTGTCTCACACACAGAGATACAGACTGATCTGAGCAAAGTTCACAAGACTCAGATTGCAGTAAGTGTTGTGGCATGTTCCCCCATAGCAGTGGTTAGTACATACCTGTCATTCACTCTATATTTTTGTTTTTTACAGCATCCTGTGTGAACTCTAGAGAATGTTGTGTATAAAAAAATCCAAGAGTATGAGCAGTTTCTGAAATAATCTAACCAGCACATTTAGCATCGACAACTGTGTCACAATTAAAGTCACAGAGATCACACTTCCCAGTTCTGATGTTTGATGCAAATATTAACTGAAGCTCTTGACCTGTATCTGCATGATTTTTTGCATTATGCTGCTGCCCCATAATTAGATGATTAGATAGCCGTATGAATGTGCATGGGTACAGGTGTACTTAAAAAAGTGGCCAGTGTGTGTAAATAAAAAAATGACATTTTGCATGCTCAGTTAAAAAAAAAACCTTAATCAATGTGTTGCATCAATTTCGTGATATTGCCATAGGTGCAAGAGCCTGCCATCGCTGGATGCAGGTATAGCATGTTTTGTGTTTTACTTTGCACTTGGTCAGGGATGCACATGGTCAGCAACAATACTCAAAACGGTTGCGGAATTCAGTTGATGATTGAATGATATTAACAGGCCCAAAGTGTGCCAAGAAAAAAATCCCCATACCATTACACTACCTCCACCAGCCTGGACTGATGGCACAAGGCAGGATGGGCCCATGGATTCATACTGGTGGTGCTAAGTTCTGACCCTACCATCTGTGTGCCTCAGCAGAAATTGAGATTCCTCAGACCAGGCTATATTTTTCTTGTCTTCAACTGCTCATTTTTGGCAAGTCTATACCTATTCTAGCCTTCTGTTCTTGGCTGACAGAAGTGAAACCCAATGTGGTCTTTTGCTGTTGCTGCCACGGGTTTTGATGCATTATATATTCTGGGATGCTTTTCTGCTCACCACAACTGTTACCTGAAGCTGCTGGCAGATATCTACATGATTTTATGCACTGCATTGCTACCACATGATTGATGGCTGATTATCAAAGCCACAAGGTGAAGCACTGCACAGGGAAGCAAGAAGGGCCTGTGTTGGATTCCTTGAGTCCTTTCTGTGTGAAGTCTGCATGTTCTCCCACCATCTGTGTGGGTTTCCTCTGGGAGAGCAAATTTAATTTAAGCAAATTGGTGATACTAAATTGCCTCTAGGTGTAAGTGTGTGTAGGTGTATCTGTCTGTCTATATGCCCTGCATGTGACCTGCCCCAGGTGTTTCTGCCCAATGAGCATTCGGATAGACTCCAAAACCAGACCCAGTGTAATGTGTTCTTATTTGTTTTGTTTAGGCCAAAATAATGATTAATTTTAATTAACATTATTTTTGTTTATTTTATAAGATAATTATGGTTGGGACCAACATCGGTCCTACATATAAATTTGTTGGCTATGTTAAAGTGTGAGAAATCAGTTTATTTATCTATGTAGCGTACAAATCAATACAAACAATAAAGGTTTTGACCATGTAGCCTACCTTAGGCTCTTAGATATTGCTCAAGAATACTGTTACTGGAGCATCAACTCAGAAAATAAGAATAAGTCTATTAAATTGTTTTTATTTATATTACTTGTTTTTCTTGGCTATTATCAACAACTTGGCTACTTCTTCATTCCGTACACATTCACACTTTCCACCTGCTACTGTTCTCAAAAGTGGAGCTTGATCATTAAATATGGTAAGCCCAGTTATTATAGTGCTTGAAATGCTTTTTCTTCTTCTTCCACACATTTATGAATCTCTTAACGTACAGACATGGTTCAAACACCGCTGCGTAGATAATCACGCTGTGTGCTGTAGTATATATGTTTGGAGCTGATGTGATTTATAGTTTTTAATAAATTTAAGTTTAAAAACAAAAATATCACCAAGAAATGAATGAGAATATTTTAACTACTGTAATTTGGTCAATTTTCAAGCTACAACCACAGAAATCAACATGCCCAGACCCAGGGCCACCTGGACCCACCTCATCAAATGTCTATCACTCTTTCAATTTCACTCTTCTCTCTCCCCCTGGGTCCTAACACTTCTGTACAAAATGTCCTTAGAGCACCAAAAAAAGACATGTCTGATTGCAGTAGGCAAACACACTATTGTTATCCAACAGTATTATTATTATTATTAGCATGATTGCAGTAGGCAATCACACTATTGTTATCCGACAGTATTATTATTAGTGTGATTGCACTAGACAATGTGGCTGATCAAAAATTTTAGCACCCCGAAAACATGTACTAACACTAATGTTAATGATGGTAATGCTAACTAAGCTAATGTTAAATATGCTAATAATGCTAATGATACTAATGTTAACTACGCTAATGCTGACTATGGTAATGCTAACCATGGTAATGCAAATGATACTTATGCTAACTATGCTAATGATGCTACTGGTAACTATGTTAATGGTAACACTGCAAACTATGCTAATGCTAACTATATTAATGATGTTTATGCTAACTATGTTACCAGCTTATTTCAGTCTATTGGCCTCTCCATCCCTGATTCCACCTCCCCAACAAACCACAGCAAAGAAACGGGTGCTGGCTACCACAGACTGATAGAACACCTTCAGCAGTTTATTACACACTTTGAAAGACTTCAGTCTCCTCAGGAAGAACAGCCTACTCTGTCCTTTCCTGTAGAGGGCATCAGTGTTATGTGTCTAGTCTAGTTTGTTGTTTGTAGGAGACCACCCTCTCCACTTCCTCTCTCTGACTGAAAACAGGGGTAGGGGGGCTTCTGTTCCTCTGATAGTCGACTATATTCTCTTTGGTTTGATGTTGAGTATCAGATGATTTTTACTGAAGCTCTCAATCAGAACTCTATACTCCTCCTCATTGTCCCTTGTGATGCATCCAACAATGCAGGAGTCATCAGAAAACTTCTGGAGATGACAGGTACCAGAGTTGAAATGCAAGTCCGCTGTGTAGGCAGTGAAGAGGAACGGTGCTAGCACAGTTCCTTGGGGTGCACCGGTGTTACTGATCACAGACTCAGAAACACAGCCATCCACTCTGACATATTGTCACCTACCTGTAAGGTAGTCTGTGATCCAGGATGTGGTGTCAGGGTGGAGGTGCATCTTCAGCAGTTTCTCTCTCAGTAGGCAGGGTTGGATGGTGTTGAAGGCACTAAAGAAGTCAATCAACATAACTCTCACAGTGCTTCCCTGCTTCTTCAGGTGAGAGAGGGCCTTGTGTATCGTGAAAGTGATGCATTGTCCACCCCAATGTCTAGCTGGTATGCAAATTGCAGTGCGTCGAGGAACCCTTATCAACTGAGGCCTCAGATGCCGCAGAACAAGCCTTTCGATTGTTTTCATAACATGAGAAGTCAGAGCCACCGGTCTGTAGTCATTAAGACCACTTGGATGACTCTTCTTTGGCACTGGAATGATGCATGAGGTCTTCCATAGTGTAGGCACCTTCTTCAACCTTCTTCAAGAGGAACAGCTAGTTCCTCAGAACATGTTTTTAACATCTTGGGGTTAATGTTATCAGGTCCACTGGCTTTGTTACAATGAAGCCTGGAGAGCTCCCACTTTACCCGAATGATTGTGAAGGTAGGGCTGGGTGGTGAGGGAGTATGCAGTTTTGACTTCCTGGTCATGGCTGAAGAGATGAAGGGGTGGATGGCGAGGGTGGTGAGTTGTTCCAGTTAAATATTGTGTTAATGTTGTTTTAAAGGGAGCTATTGAGTGGCTCAAAAGTCTGCTGAGACAGTAGGGGTGACAGGTGTCCATGGGTCATAGAGCAGGGGCTCCAGCAGAGATGTTAAGGGGGACAGAAGTGTTGAGTGGAGACCTAGTCTCACTGTCTGAGCACACAGTGGTGGGGTTTGCGTCAAACCTATTGAAGTATAGGTTAAGCTCAGATCCAAATGTCAGATCTCCTTGTATTCCAGGTGGTGTTAGACCACAGCCTGTCATGCTTTCCATCCAATTCCACACTTCTCTTGTGTTGTTCTAACCCATTCTAGTCTCAATTTTCTCTCTGTAGCATTTCTTCGCTTTCCTTAGTTTCCTCTTAAGCTCCTTTTGAACAACCCTGAGTTCCTCTTTGTCCTTAGACATGAAGGCCCTCTTCTTCCTGTTGAGAAGATCTTTATTAATTTATCTATGGTTTGTTATTATGATAGTAGTGAACCTTCTTGCTGGATACAATGGTATCCTCACAGAACTTAATAAAATCTGTGATACAACAACAGAGACTCTCAATGTCCTCCCCATAGTCATCCTGGAACAGTTCCCAGTCTGTCTCCTGAAAACACTCCTGAAGTTGCTCCTCAGCATCCTTGAACCAATCTTTCACAGTCATTATGCTGGCCGTCTGTTGCATAACCTGTGGTTTATAGGTGGCCACAAGTTGTATTAGGTTATGATCAGATTCTTTGAGTGGGGGGAGAGCATAGGAAATGTATGCCTCTTTCACGTTGACATAAAAGGATCTAGGATCTTATTCTCCCTCATTATACAGTTAACGTACTGTTTAAAGTCGGTCAGGACAGGAGAAAGGGAGACATGATTAAAATCACTATGAGGGAGCTGGGATGTTTTGTCTGAGGTCTGCACCCACATACCTCAAAGCACTCATCACCCCTCGCACTGCACCGCGCTCCCTTCAGTACTCCAGCACTGCCTGACTGGTTCCACCATCTACCAATGGTAGATAGATCTACCAACCAGTCTTAAAACTTTTTCACAGATTCCTAAACTGGGTATCATTTTCATTAAAAAAAAACACAAAAAAACAACAACAACAAAAAAACACAAAAAAACAAACAAACAAAAAAAACTTTTTCATACCTGATTGTACTCTTAATAGACATCTGAGCTAGTATCAGAATACATTTGTTGATGGTGACCTCAAAGCACTTTTTGTAAGGTCACTCTGGATAAGGACATCTGCTAAATGCCTGAATGTAAATGTAAGTCCCGCAATGACTGAGTGAATGACGTCACTAGCACTCTTCACCACAGCTGATGGAGGGATGTAAATAGCCACAGCAATGGTGTATGAGGAGTATCGGGGTTCATATACAGTCATTAAAAGTCACATGGCTGGGATTATACCATTTAGTGTTAATAAAGACAGCAAGACCTCCTCTTCTCTTCTTACCACTTTGTTTCCCTCTGTCCACTGGAACTAGCGAGAAGCCAGGCAACTCGATTACACTGTCCAGTATATTCCCATGCAGCCATATTTCCGTGAAGCACATTAGACTACACTCCTTGTAGACCCGCTGGTTGTTCACTAAAGCTGACAGTTCATCCAGTTTGTTAACAAGAGACCCCACATTCCCAAAGATGTCCGTGGGTAGAAAAGGTTTCATTCTCCTGTCTCTCTCAATCCACTCCCGTACCTTTACTCTGGCTCTTTTTTCCACTGTGATAATGTCTCCATATCTCCTCCGGTATGTGGTCTGCATTAGCTCATCTCGTGTGTAGGTGATCATTTTTCAGACGAAAAAATTTACAACAAAAAAGTCTTGCGATGATAAAGTGAAACAGACAACGAAGATAAGTAGTAGATTATTAGTAGATAATACTAATAACTAGGTTAAAAATGAGCAAAAAAAGAACAAAAAAAAGAACACAGTGGAGAGAGCTGCTGTAACAAGCTAACAACCTATCCGGTGGTGGAAGTAAGTAAAATCAAGCTGTTTTAAATTTATTAAAACATCTTGTTTTTATTAAAACAATTTATTAACTGTTTTTTATCAAAACAGTTCATAAAAACAAAGTTTTTATTAAAACTTTTAAAAGACCTTGCAACCCAAAGGGCAACGACCCTGAGCAAGTGTTTCTACAGATAACTATTAAAGCTGCAGGAGGTATGCTGTATATTAAAAAAAAAAAAAAAAAAGTTTTTTTTTTACATAGCACTGTCACTATGTCCTGACACTAGCACATGTGGACAGATAGGGACAGATAATCTGTGGGGAAAAAATCTGTCTGCTCCTAGTGCTCCTGATTCCATTTGCAAGAATCCACAATTTCTGAATCAAAACAACCAATCAGAGCCAGGAGGACTGTCTGAAGTTGTGTATTATGTAGTGTTACTGCTTGTGCACACAGTGTGGGCAGGCCCTCTCCCCTGTGCATATGCTTAAGCTCAATATCTTCAGTATATGGTTTCAGGAATTTTTGAAACTAGATAAACAACCACCATAAAAAAAATACCCATCCCCTCCTTTGCCAACAACAGTGTACACAGCAAAGACAAGAAAGTGTAAGAAGAAAAATAATTAAAAAAGGAAAAGATTAAATGGAGCCCGAGAACAAGGGTAAACATTGGAGGGGCTTTTAAGAGTTTCAGCATCAAGTTAACCACATTTCTACTTGACAGGTAATTTGCCCGTGCTTAATTTATGTTTGATTTGATTTTCAAAAAAACCCCCACAAAGCTAAGATTATAATATTCCATAGTGCATATCTCATGTTACTATGATGCCGAAGTCAGTGTAATGTTGGCTTGTTTCCGACGCTAAGGCTACTTGGTTAGCTCTGTTTTATTTGAAAGTAGCTGAAAACATCTTTGAGAAGTGCCCACACAGTCATATTTTCATAATGGCATTTATTCGGATATTTATGTGTGCAGTGCTCTCACAGCCAAATGTTCTCATAAATGATTTACTGCTTAGCACTATTCAGTGTTATCAAACAAACATTTAAGCACTGAAATACAGGGGTTAGACAATGAAACTGAAACACCTGGTTTTAGACCACAATAATTTATTAGTATGGTGTAGGGCC
>JAOUQY010000032.1:14145217-14155695 GCA_028566355.1 Doras micropoeus | reverse complement strand
AAAGAGAGGGAGAGAGAGGGAGATAGAGAGAGAAAGAGAGAGAGAGAGAGAGGGAGAGAGAGAGAGAGAGAGAGAGAGAGAGAGACAGAGTGAGATAGAGAGAGAGAGAAAGAGAGGGAGAGAGAGGGAGATAGAGAGAGAAAGAGAGAGAGAGAGAGAGGGAGAGAGAGAGAGAGAGAGAGAGACAGAGTGAGATAGAGAGGGGGGGGGGTGCAAATGACGGTGACCATGAATGAATATGCAAATTAGTCTATGACATCACCTGGCAACTTCTACAGTCCCCTGAGAAGAACCGACTAACTTACTAGCCGAGTAGTCCTTTATAAATCCAGAATTATAAAGCCAAAACGCAATGCATTAAAATAAAATAATATAAAATAAATATAAATAAACTAATTTGCATATTAAATGAGCTCTTAGTAAACTGAAAGTGAAAATCACGCTCGGGTGTCTGTTAGCAATTTGACACACAAGCAAAAAAACCCTTATCTACCGGACACCTCGCGGGTGATTAACGCTAACCTGTCATCACATCACATTTTCACACTTAAACGCCATGTTTTAATGTTCAACGTTAAGGGTTTTTTTTTCGCTATAACTTAACCTAGAATGAACGCTACCAAAACAGATGTTTATCTCACACACAACCGGAAAGGACACTCCCAAATCTCGCGAGATTATGTATCAAGTCAAAACTAGTTTTATGTGGAAAAAAAAATGCCGCCACGCTGTGAATGGATGAAAAGAAAGATACACGAGAAATAAAGAGAGAGAGAGAGAGAGAGAGAGAGAGAGAGCATTGAAGATAAATGAAGATATGTTTCTCATGAGGAAATTCAGGACGACTCATTAGCATGAGGTCAGATCTGTCGCGTTAGCTTTAGCTTTAGCTTTAGCTAGCGTTGTTGCTTGATCGTTTTTTATGATGAACTTGTTGGTGTAAAGGTATTTTTTCAACGCAAAACTCACCATTTTACTAACTTACTCTACTTTCTGAATCTCTGCCCTGTTTCAACAGCAAATCTATTTATTTTTTCAGCTAAAGTCACTAGATGAGAAATCCAGTCAGCGGGTTTAAACCAGAAGACTCGCGCAGGACAAAAAGAAAACTGTTCATAAGTGTAAACTTTACAAATATAAAGACGCTGCTGTCACAGAAATGATGTGTAAATATCCAGAACATTCACCTCAACTACATTAGCGCTGATGAAAATTCCACATGCCGGTTTTAATGAAAAGGTCCTGCTTTTCGATCGTTAGTTAAATTTCTAATTAAATTCTGATTAGAAATATTCTTGTACAAATGGGCCTCGGGTTATCGCACTGGATATAACCATATATTGTTTGGTGAATTGTTCAGAGGAGTGTTTACACAAGAAATGTGGGACCATACTGATAAATCGCCAGGTAGTTCCTGTCCTACGTTTCTTTCTGAATTTTGTAAATGTATCTATTAGGATACGTATTAATGCAAACCTCGACTAAACGCCTTCAAATCGTATAACTATCAATCAGTTACTGTGATTTACTCTATGGATTTCACCATCACAGTTCAATCATTCCCATATTTCAACTACACAGTAAAAGTCAGTTCTTTCTTATTAACGACGAATGAAAATCAGTAAATTTAGATAAACAAGACCAGCTGTTCCTTTAGGACAAAACTAACTGAAAGGAAGCACTCTTTTACTATTTAGTCGTCATTATTAGCTCTCTGTGAACTTTTTGCCTTTTATGGAGATTTATGGGCGTGGCTAAATGTTAACCAGCGATGCCGTGAACGCGCTCGACAATTTATGGCTGATTGGTGTTTTATTAACATAGAACATAGAATCAGAGGAACATTTGTACATCTGGAAATTTTACATTTTGATTCGTTTAGGCCACAAAATAATAATAATATAATAATAAATATTGATAAATAAGGCCCACTGCTACGGTACTTAGCAAAATAATTGGAATGAAAAAAATGAATGAAACAAGTGATGAAAGCCATTTTTTTAAATGTATATTTATTCCATAAACATGATTACAAAACTCCAGTTACCAATATTACATTTTTCACCATACAGGCTGGTTCACAAATATTTAAACCTTTGAAACGGATACAACGGAAACAAAATACTAGAATCATTTACATTAAAATCTATAAAACAGAGATTAAATCACAAATTAGTGTCATTAATTAGCTGTCTGTTTTAATTTTTTTAATCAGTAATTGATTTACTAGAGCACAACACTCTCACGATAAGATTGGTCCAATAACAAAACTCAACAAAGCCACAGCTTTTTTCTCTTTTACCACAGGATTTTTTTTTGTCTTCCACAATTTTTGGCTTTAAGACAAAAACGAAAAAAAAAAAAATCCTGTGGTAATTTGGTGACCTTTTTCAATGCCTGAAAGGCAAAAGGACAGAAGCCACATCAAGAAACGACCTCACAGCACTTTCTAAGAAAAATATACACTTAGAAAATATGTTACAAATTGGCACGATGAAAAATATACAGGTTGTTAAATTTTTTTCCCCCTACATCAAGTTTTAATAATCCTCCTGGCAAAGACACCAGATGATACAAACAGGTCTGATTTTGTGATGAAAAAAATATAAATACAGTTATGAGAAATTAAAACCATGAAGGCGTAATACATTCGTAAATATGGCACATGGACGGTTTTTTTTTTGGACTAACTTTGTAGTCGACACAAATGCTGCATTTCAGATTTATATACAAGGGAATTCAGTGTAGTTCCCTCGTCCAAAAAAATAAAAATAAATAAATAACAAGAGAATGCTAAAGAATGCTAGGGAAGGCTGGGGTACTCACATTATTTTTTTGTAAACATTAAATAACATTCAAACATCGCAAGAGGAAAAAATTGAACAAAAAAATAGATGCTAAATAAGGGCATCTGCATGCACAACTTAGCTTGAATATCATGGTTATGCATGCACATCGCTAGCAACACTGGAAAACTCAAAAATAATTTGGTCCTGTTGTCTGCAAAAACTGAGCTGGGGATGTTCCCACGTGATCATTTTATTATCAGTTCATTAGAGAATGTGATTTATTATGGGAAAAGTCACCCTTTCATGATCTATACTGATTTATACTGGTCATTTATACTGGTAGAATTACTGCTAGTCCAGTTCCTTCTATAATACATATTATTATTTAACCTTTTTTTTCGTAGCAAGAGGATGAAACAATGTCACTCAGTAGATCATGTATAACTAGGCATGTGCTAATATTCAGTAAACATACTCTTCCGAAGCTATGGCGCTTTTTTGCTTTGAAATCTGTTGAAGTTCCTTTCTGTGTCCAGAGTAAAGCAAATCTGGAGACCTCAAAGCACTACGATTGAGAGATAACTACTAGGTTTCATTGCCGACGCTTAGTTAGCTAACGTTCTGTAGCTTATATTTAGCCAACTAACTGGCGTAACACCTTCCAATGGGTGGTATATATATATATAAAACTTGCTAGCTAGTAGTGCTGAGCGATAAATTGATATGATTCCAACATTATCACAATCATAAATTAAATAAATAAATAAATCATAAAGTAATTTTATAACTTTTCATGGTTATTAACGGTAACCAGTAGCTGACGGAATATCAAGAGGTATTTTGTGGCTGTTTTGATTCATTCATTTTTTAAATTTGGCACTACTGTTTAACTGCACTGGCAATTAATCTCGTGTATCGCGAAAATGTCTTCAAGTATCGAGAACTGACAATTGTTTCATCCGTACTAGCTAACATAATTCTGTTAGCTTAATTCCCAAAATAAGATAAGATCTCTTCATGTATGTTTAAAATGCTGGCCTATGAAAACAGGAACAAATAAAGGCGTAGTCGTGTCTTTTAAATATCATGATATCGTTAAACGTGATAAAATGTTAAATAATTTATATTTGTCACATGCGTAGTTACAATGTTACAACTCTCCCTCCTTGTTCACACTACTGCTCAGTGGCTTTCTTTCTTCTTGCAACGCACTAAGCATGTAATATCGAACAAAACAAACAAAAAAAACAATGATATCATTCTCTCCGATTGTACAGAAGACTCCACAAACCGATGTCTGCATATGTAACAACAGTAAAATCCGAAATTATATTCCAACCCACCCCGAGACCGCACACATACGTTCCCACAACCACCACCACATTAAAAAACAGCAAATATTTATTACGTAGATAAAAATGTTCTGTACACTTAATTGTTCATATTTTGGCACATTAATTTTAAACGTTTGATATAATTTTATTTTGTAAATAGTGCATATGTTCCTGTACAACAGCATTTCGATACTGGCAGAGAGGACTCGGGTCAGCCTATGGCACCGGTGACCAAACCCTCAATACTCAAACCATAAATAAACGTAATACTAAAGACAACTACTACATTAAGACATGAGTGTCTTATACAAAAGTATTGTGTCCTTTTTCTGATTTTGCGCTACCCATGGAGTTCCTGAATCCATCATTCCAAACGGTTGGCACAGTAACACTGGAATACTCTTAAGGAGGGGAATGCTAAAAAAAACATCCTTTGAGCCCTGAACAACAGAAAGCAACCATTGTGCAAGGTGATGGACTTGTTTTAAACAACAGTGTTAGCACACTGATTGAATACTTATAGCGCTTGACCTGTGATGAAGAGAAGAAAACAAACCCCCAATTTTAATACTACACCAGAGTATGCTTTAAGGTGGCTTTCAAGGCATTGTCTCTTTACAAAACCTGATCAAAAAATAAATCGATTAAAAAAATGCAACAAAGCAGCAAATGGCAGATAGGTGCAGCTGTGATACAGTGACTCCACTTAGTCAGTAGGTAGCTTAACTGGGCTGTCATGCAGGGTGTACCCATTTTCCTGTGGGGCAGGCAAAGGACTGTGGGTAATGTTGGTGCCATGCAGCTCTGAAATGTGTGTGGTGGTGGGTGGCTCAGAAGGATTTGACAGGAAACAAGGACTGACATTGGTACTTTGCAAAGAGAAAATATTACCTCTGTTTCTCTACCAAAGCTGCCAGTGCAACTCCTTTCATGTCCCTTTTACCTGCTAAAAGTTCATCACGGGCAAACTTTGTGGTGCTTTTGTGACGGTACATCTTTTTGTGAGCAGGCCGGTGAGGAAGTGGGAGGCAGTCCAAACCGATAGGAGGGAAGAAGCCAGGTGCAAGAAGTTTTGATGAGGCCTTACCATCGCGCCCTGTCCCTTTCTTCCCCTTACTTGCCCCTGATGCACTGCTCCGTTTCTTAAGGTCAGCACTGCTACCAAGTATTTTCAGTGTTTGGCTTTGGAGAGCATGCTGCCCTGGCGACAAACAAGGCCCCCAAAGTGGTTCCACTGAGGCCCGCATGAAGCGTTGCACCTCTGCCATGCCAGAGACAATATTGGACAGGATGTTTGATGGCTCTTGGAACTCACCCTGGTCATCATCTGATAGAGCTCCAGCTATCGGCCAGTCCCCCTGAGCCCCTATCATGTTCAGGGAGGGTGTTGGGGAAGGAGCGCCACTGTCTAATTTCCTCTCCCCTTTAGCTGCCTTCCCCTCTAATAATGCCTTGATCTTCTTAGCAGAATGTGAACCCTGTTTTGGTAGCTTAACCTTCTCACCTTTAGCCACCTTGGGAGCTTTGGTCTTTTTGGTGCTTTGTCCATTCTTTCCTCCCTTCTTTTTAGACCGCTTAAGACCTTGAAGGCCTTCTTCATCCTCCTCCTCAGGGAAGGTTTGTAAAAGGTGTGTGTTTTGTGATGCATCTTGCTCTACTTGTGGGACGTTGCTGCAACTCCATGTCACATTAGCTCCTGCTGCTTCTAGAAACCCTCCCCCTTTGCCACAGTTACCCAGCAGCTGTGGTGAGGGGCTTGGTGTGTCAGGTGGGGACATTTCAGACAAGGAGGAATGCCGGAACTTGTCAGGGGTGAAGTTTGATATGTCAAGCAAGTCAGTGGACTCTCTAAGTGGAGTGATCTCCTCAAGGCTCTGCTGCAGAACTAGCTGAGGACTGCAATGTGAGAGGAAACCATCACTGATCTCGCTCATCTCCTCTTCTCTTTCACCATCCCTTAGGCTAAGAGAACTATAGTTGCTTGAAGCTGCAGAAAGAGATCCCAGGGAGTTAAAGCTGACAAGTCGGCCCATGCCATTTTCAACTCGTGATCCCACTGGACTACGCCCATAATCAGTATCAGAGTGGGGTTCTGGCAAGAGTGGTTCTTCGAAAGCCATACTGCAGGTACCCAGTTGTACCTGGCTATACCCTGTCACTGTTGTGCTGTCCCCTGCTAGTACAGGCATTGGCCTGGGAAAGCCTGACGGCATGACTGGAGACTGGGTTGGGATGTCGGGAGAGAATGAAAGCTGCTCAACTGTGGGTTGGGAAGGCCAGTTGACAGGGTAGCTTTGTTCAGGGTGGTCAGTCTCAGGGAATGATGTGTGGTCTGGGATTTGATTGAGAGTCTGGGGTGAGTGTGGGAGCTCAGATTCTGAGGGAGGAGAAAGTACACAAGTCTGAGCTGGTTGCAGAGGGGCTGCAACTGGTAGCAACCCTGTCTGCTGCTGGTCTGTAGAAAAATATGTGACATTGGCACTGCTGGAAGAATCAGAAGCTTCCAGAAGAGTCTGTAGGTATCCACCAGGCAGGAGGTCCACATTCTCATTAGTCCCAGGGGAAGTGGGAGTCAAAGTGCATTTTTCAGTCGAGGTCTCATTTGTGAGAAGGTTACTTTCCAAAGAGTCACTAAGGTTTTCAGGTAAACAAGAACTTAACTCTGTAAGTTCAGAGGCAGTGGGGTTTTCCTCTTTCTGTGCTTCCTGTAACTTTTTAGCCCTCAGTCTGGCTTCACTTTTGAATTTCTTTATCTTTACTGTTTTATCTAGTTTTCTCCTCTCTTCTCTTTCTTGAGTTCTGCTCTTAGCCCTGGCTGGGTGTGTAGTTTTACCTGTCTCTAATTTGTCCAAGGCATCATGTGTTGCAGCCCCTTGTAAGTCTTCTGTGCTTTTTACCGAGTCAGCCATTTCTTGTTGATTGTTACACAAGGCAGCAATAGTTTGGCTGGGGATTGGAGTCTCTACAGCAGGCACCCGCTGAATCCTGAGTCTTGCGCTCCTTTGTTTGCGTTTAGGGGTAGTGCTCGGTGGCCTTTTGCAGCCATTGAGGCGTTTGGTTTTGTCTGCAGCTGCTAAGTTGTTCTGCTCCTGCTGTTCCTTTTCCTTCTTCTGCCAGTAGGCCTTCAGAGGTGCCAGTTTTTCATAGTGCAGTAAGGTATCTGGATTTAGATTCACCACTGAGACTGAAGGTTCCACTCTACTCAACTTCACCTGCATGTGCTTCTCACCTTTAAAACGGTTGATGATGATGTATTTAATGATGACTGGCGGCTCCTTTCGACACGACCTGCGCCGCTTCTTTGGGCACCAGTCATCGTCCCACTCTTTCTTAGGTCCAACTGATAGCTTCTTGCGCTTTTCTGCATTCCTTTCACTCTCTATGGAGTCAACGTCATATAGGTAGTCTTCTCGGAAAGCAACCTTCCTCTTGGCACGAAGCCGGTAGCTGAGCTGGCTGGAGGAACTAGAATTCTCTCTGGACAGTTGCCCATGGGGTTGTTGGGCTTGCCAAGTGTCAGGGGATGACCCTGTGCAGTAGCTGTCATCACTGAACTCGCCAGAATCCTCTGGTGAGTTACTGAGGTCAAATAGAAAATTGCTGTTGGGGGTTGTTGGGGCCTCTGCTTTGTCCTCGCTTGATTGGTCCATCTTGTCTTGCAAAATTTCTGTTCTGCTACAAGGTAGAGTGGGAAAAAAGCCTAGTTGGGATTCATCTTGTAAGGGGACCTCAGTCCGTTCTTGCGCAACATCTGGGTAGGACTCATAGCGAATTTTGAGTGAACAGACATCAGTACCCAGAGTTGACTCCTCATCCTGGAACATGTAGTTTTCCACATCTTCCTCACAAAACAGATTGACTGCCAGCTCACTGCGAGAGCACAAGTCTAACAGTTCCATCCGGCTCTCGCTGATCAGGGACTCCAGGCAGCTCCAGTCTTGGGCCTCCTCCCCCAAGCTCTCATATATACTCCGAGACGTTGGATCATCATCTGATTCACTCTCTTGCATTGACTTGATTTCTTCTGCATTTTCATTAACACCAGCTGTACGAGTGGGGCCACTGAGCAACTGATCAGATAGCACTTGGTCACCATAGCGTCCAGCAGTTGCTGCAGAGCTGAGGCATTGCATGCTGATGTTGGAGGAAGGGCAGGACTGAAAATCTGAGGTTAACCCAAGAACAGACTCGCATGATTGGTTCTTAGGAAGTAGACAGCTTATGCAGTCTCCTCCCCCAGAATCCATGCTGGAAAGGGGTGGCCTGTCACAGCTCTGAGGCACAGACCAAGGACTCACTGGCTTGGAGCATGTGAGGGATGAGAGGGAGGAGAGCGAAGAGAGCGAAGAGAATGAAGAGAGGGAGGAGAGAGAGGTGGCTTTGGAGACACAGTCATCGTGCAGGTCTGTGACACTGAAGGGAACTTCGGCTGTCTGACTGGAGGGATCCAGAGTAGGTGGGGATAGAAGAGGCGGCTCAGTGGAGTCACAGTGCGTCAGAACATGCGACTTTTCAGAGAGATGATCATGCGAGTCTAAAAAAAGAAATAAAGAAAAGCTTATTTCAGATTAATTAGGATATGATGTCAGATTTGTATTGTGGTTCTTGCACACCAAAAAATAAGGTATCCAAAAGCTAGATTTAAAGTGTGATTGCTTAAGAAAATGACAGTTTTCTCCTTCAGTGCTATTATGTAATATGAGCACATATTGTAGCAGTATTGCTAATGTGGCAGGGTAACACTGTAGGCTAATTAATATTCAAAATGCTTTTGGATGCTAAATCATTTAAGTGATGAAGGTTTTAATGAAATTTGATGCTCCTAACACAGACTTTCTTATATAACAGACCTCACTCTGTCTTGGCTAGTCTAGATGCTAATTCATCTGAGAGCATTACAGAGAATATTACATGACTGAGTTATTAAATAAGGAAATAACAGAATTTAACATGTGGTAATAAAGTGGAAATATCGGCGTGATGTCAGGCTATGCTTGAGTAGGAGTAAATAGTAATTACAGACACTCCAGAGAAAAATGTAAAATTTAAGTCCCTACTCATTAAAGTAAATTGAGGAAGAAGGAACATGTATACTTTCATGTCAGCTTTTGAGTTTGGTATTTTTACTCAATAAATACAGCCACAGACTGCCTGCCTTCACAGGAATGGGCCATTTGACTAACAGTGCAGATGACCAACCACAGAATTGTTTGGGAAATAATAATAATAATAATAATAATAATAATAATAATAATAATAATGATGATGATTATTTTTTTGCAAGCGAATCAACGGTTTCTAGGCAGTGGCTCTGTGTGTTATGTTGTACCATTGTCTATGGTGTTAGGAGGACTGGGGCAGTGCTCAGGCCCTGTGAATTGCGACTCCTGTAGGACATCCATCAATCTGGAAAAAGTCTGCACTGCATAAACGTCATTCTTACTTTCCAATCTGTGGACACACACACACACACACACACACACACACACACACACACACACACACACACACACAGTAAGGGTGAGAAACGCCACAGTATATTTGTTCTCCTTGCAAAACAAACCTATTTAAGCAGTAATACAAGAAGCCACCTTATCAAAGGAATCCACACAACTCCCACCTTTCTTTACTTTCATTTTCTCTGTGTACCCACATTAATCTGTTTTCCTCCCTCCCTCATTCTCTCACACGCAGTGTTACTGAGAGTTGTGCTGTATTACATCACTCTGTCCTCTCCATGTCCTGCTCTGTGATGCGGCAGACGGGTGGAAGGGAAGAGCTTGTTTAAAATGATCGGGAAATTAAGTGCACGTTTGTGCATGTGTGGTTCAATACAGTTGTAAAGGTTAAATACAGATGTCAGCCCATGTGTTTTGGTGGTTTTATTGAAATAAAAACCAAGAACCTAGTGTCGCTGTGACTGAAACTTAACTTAAACGTCTAAATCTGACCCATAATCTTGACTCTGATACCAAGACCTAGTATTATCTCAGTGTCCAAAATGATAACACAAGATAAAAATATTGGTTCACAACAATATCAGTCATCATCTAACATTTTGTATGACTGTTTTTTGAATATGTTTTATTATATATAAATATGTTGAATATTTTTGAGTATGAATGTATTTTGAATAGAATGTAAAGAAACTTGTATGATGCAGAGGCTTTGTTTTTCCCAATCACAGCTACAGTACTGCTAATTCCTGCTCCATTCTAATAAGTCTCATCAGAAACTTGTTCACACATATATAACTAATAATGCTTATTTTTGGACAATACACTTACAGGGGTTAGACAATGAAACTGAAACACCTGTCATTTTAGTGTGGGAGGTTTCATGGCTAAAGTGGACC
>JAOUQY010000032.1:13970966-13981765 GCA_028566355.1 Doras micropoeus | reverse complement strand
CTGGTCCACTTTAGCCATGAAACCTCCCACACTAAAATGACAGGTGTTTCAGTTTCATTGTCTAACCCCTGTATGTCCCAACTTCATTGGAATTGGGGTTGTATAATTGCAAGTGAGAACAGGAACTCATTCCACAACATTAACTATAACCTTTAAACATTTCCTGAAGATCATAAATAAACAACCTCGCCCTTCGCAGGAAGGTGTGTGTGTGTGTGTGTGTGTGTGTGTGTTAAACAGGGGTGGAAAAAATACTTGCATCATTATTAAAAATAAATACTTACTCAAGAACAATTACACAAAACAATTACAACTCCTTACATTTTTATTTTAGGCTTTAAAAGTACTTTAAATATCTTATTATTCCCTGAAATTTGCTAGCTAGGTTTGTGGGTTTTTTTGTAGCGCCCTCTATGGATAAAATTTCACAAGATTTGGTGAGCATGTAAAGAATGTGGTAGTTCAAGCTTTTAAATCACAAGGTATTGGTTAGTGAATTGCTAGACTTGTGTTTTTAACTTTATTCACTAGGTGGCGCTACTGCACAAATGAGCTAGGGAAGTACACCTCCTAGAGGCCGACTTGCCATAAATGTTCATAATTTTTGGAAAAACGGTTTTCAATCTATCGCCAAAAAAGTGCTTTGATCCTACCCCACTTTAGGGGTTGCTAGCACGAAGGGCATCACACACCTACAGACATAAGCCTTATATTCTGTATTGGACATGTAGGGATACAACCACACCAAGTGCCATGTGACATCTAAGCGTACGATATCATCAAGCAAATGTTAGTGAAGAAATAACAACTTTGACACAAATTGTATGACCACCAGCGCTTGTTGTGGAAAAATACGTGCGATCAGTTAAAAACATTTACGTGGAGCAACAGAAAAGCATTCAGCCTGTCAGAGGGGGAAAATCTGTCTTTTCTCTGTGGGTGGGAGGGGCATACTCTCGCACTCTCTCCCCGTCAATCAAGGAGACACGAGCCAATCATGTTCATCTTTGAGCTTGTGTATGTAGAAGAGGGTAGACAGTTTACTTGAGTATGAGACCACCCTGCTGATAAGCATTCTGAGAACAACACATGAAAATAAAACCTGTGACTGCTAACAAACTTGTAGGCAGATCGAAAGGTACTCACCAGCACCAGCGGCCAAACTACTCAAGTCGTCCTGAAGGAAATCTGCGGGAACGTAGCGTCCGATAAAAGTGTCTCTCCTCGCTCGAGATCTGGAATAGGAAAGTGAGACGGAATTCGTTAGCCTCGTCTCGCCAGTGCGCTGACGGTTTTGTTTACTCGCACTCCTCTGTCTTCTTGTCACGTTTCGGCAGCTCGCTGCTTCCTCCAGATGCCGAGGGGGAAAACAAACACGGTCCAACAAAGTCTATCGGCTATAAAAAGCACGCTAATCTCAAACGATCTGTCTGCGTTAGCGCCGTTTTCATGCTGAAATGACACACTGTCAATTCTGTCTCTCCAGTTTGGCTAGAGGACACACGAGTAAGGAAGGAAGGAAGGAAGGAAGGAAGGAATCTCCTACATACGAGAAAAATAAAACCCTCCACTGCCATTCAGTTTATCACCTCATTTACACGGAACACAATCTGCCTTTGAATTGCCTCTTGATTAGATTAGACGAGGAAGCAAAGCGCGTATCGGGTTTCACTTTTCACATCGCAGAGGTGAGCGGCGAGGTCATGTTTTTCAGAAGGTTGTTATTTTCCTACATTTTGGGGTTTTTTTCATTCAGAGCCCAATTTAGCCTATACCCTATAAAAGCGGTCCTTAAGCTCTGAATATGTTTTCAAAGGTATGCTCTGGAGATGCAAAAGACAGATACTATAAGTACTATTCTTTTTTCTTTATCCACCTCATTGTGTGTAGCTCAATGGTTAAGATGGTGGTCTGCTGACTATAAGGTAGATAAGTTCAAATCTTGCCACAGTCAAGCTGCACCCCTGAACAAGACCCTTAACCCTCAACTGCTGAGCTGTGCAAATGAGATAAAATGTAAGTCGCTCTGGATAAGGGCGTCTGCTAAATGCTGTAAATGTCATTCTGACGTGACATGGCAGAGGAACTGAGCTTCTAATATCTTGTTTATGACATCGCAGAAAAGCTGAAGCTCCATCACCTCTTCTGTGGCTGAGGTTCCACCATCCAACTGACACCACAAAGTTGTTCAAGTTCCACCACCTCATCTACATCACAAGAAGAAATTTACCTCCCATGAACATCTAGTTCATGACACCACAGAGGAACTGAGGTTCCACCTCCTCATCCATAGCACCAGCATCATGGTGAAACTGACGTTCTGCAGTTTTAATGAGGTCATGCGCCTGTTGTATGACATCACCAAGGAGCTATGAGACACTCTATGAGCAAATCTGTGTGTGTGTGTGTGTGTGTGTATGATTAATATTTCTGTTACTCATCTGCATGGACACTGCATTAACACTCTCTTTGTGTGAAAGTAGGTCACACACACACACACACACACACACATACACTCCGTCTCTCAGTGTGGACAGACAGGGGGGCGTGACAGCAGGGTGTGACATCACTGCTGTGTATCAGTGACATTATGACGCACTGACATTATGAGACTGATTACCAACAGACCACACACACACACACACACACACACACACACACACACACACACACACACACACACAAACCTCTCTTTCTGGCTTCTGGTTTCTTGTTGTCATGGTTACATTGTGAAGCTGTCGTTGAACCCAGCACTCACGCAGCATAATGCAAACACTGCCCATGCACGCACACACACACCCTGTAGAAGAAGAAGAAGAAGAAGAAGAAGAAGAAGTGTGTGAGAGTGTGTATGAGAGGACAGGACGTGTATCGCTGCCTAGAGAGCTCTGGCTGATGGTGGTGACATGGATACCACACATTCCATCTGGAGTCATGAGAGTCATCTGTCCTCCTGTTCACTCCGCCAGCCAGGGGACACACGGACACACACACACACACACACACACACACACACATACATTGAGGGTTAGATATTAGTTTAGTTTCTCAGTACTCAGATGACAGCAGGGCGTGGTGGTGGTGGTGGTGGTGGTGTTGGTACCTGGTTATTTATGACAGTAGTAATTGCTTTAATTAGGACGGGGTGTGTTGGGAATTCTAGAAAGACAGAGACGGAACAGATCAGAGCGAAGCCGAGCGGTGGTGATGCGTTTCTATAAAAGTAGAAGTACTGAAAGGGTGGAACAATCACTGGGCGTGTCCTAAATGGTCATTCCTGTTAGGAGATTCCTGTTTTGATTGTATTTCATATTAACAAGCAAATTTAAACTACATCTGAGCAGGAATGATGAACACAAGCACGAAAAAAGTCATCCAACGACACATCACGTGACATGAGAGCTTTTTGTGAGCTCCATTCCATATATTTAATTCCATGGAAAAGTCTAGAATTTCATTGAGAGGTCTAGAAGCTCATGGAAAATTCTAGACTTGCACTGAGAATTCTAGAAACCCATGGAATGTTCTAGACCCTCACGGAGTGATTTCTAACCGTTGGTGGAAAACTCTAGGCTTTCAATGAGAAGTCTAGACATTCCTGGAAAATTCAATATGTCCACTGAGAATTCTAGAAACCCATGGAAACTTATAGAGCTGCACGGAGAGATTTCTAGACATTCATAAAAAATTCCAAACATTCATTCAGAATTCTAGACATTCATGGAAAATTCTAGACTTTCACTGAATATTCAAGAACATCATGGAAAATTCTAGACTTTCACTGACAAATTTAGACATTTGTGGAAAATTCTAGACTTGCACTGACAATTCTAGAAGCCCATGGAAATGTCACGACCTTCATGGACAGATTTCTAGACATTGAGAAAGAAAATCCCAAACTTTCCTTTAGACATTCATTTACACATTTAGATGTGGAAAATTCTAGGCTTTCAATGAGAATTCTAGATATTCATGGAAAATTCTAGACTTTCACTGAATATTCAAGAACATCACAGAAAATTCTAGAGCTCCATGGAGTAATTTCTAGATATTCATGGACAATTCTAGACTTTCACTGAGAATTCTAGACATTCCTGGAAAATTCAATATGTCCACTGAGAATTCTAGAAACCCAGGGAAACTTATAGAGCTGCACGGAGAGATTTCTAGACATTCATAAAAAATTCCAAACATTCATTCAGAATTCTAGACATTCGTGGAAAATTCTAGACTTTTAAAGAGAATTCTAGACTTTCACTGAATATTCAAGAACATCATGGAAAATTCTAGACCTTGATGGAGAGATTTCTAGACATTGAGAAAGAAAATTCCAAACTTTCCTTTAGACATTCATTTACACATTTAGATGTGGAAAATTCTAGACTTTCACTGAGAATTCTAGACATTCATGGAAAATTCTAGACTTTCACTGAATATTCAAGAACATCACAGAAAATTCTAGAGCTCCATGGAGTAATTTCTAGATATTCATGGACAATTCTAGACTTTCACTGAGAATTCTAGACATTCCTGGAAAATTCAATATGTCCAGTGAGAATTCTAGAAACCCATGGAAACTTAGAGAGCTGCACGGAGAGATTTCTAGACATTCATAAAAAATTCCAAACATTCATTCAGAATTCTAGACATTCATGAAAAATTCTAGACTTTCACTGAATATTCAAGAACATCATGGAAAATTCTAGACCTTGATGGAGAGATTTCTAGATATTAATGGAAAATTCTAGACTTGCACTGATAACTCTAGAACCCCATGGAAATGTCTAGACCTTCATGGACAGATTTCTAGACATTGAGAAAGAAAATTCCAAACTTTCCTTTAGACATTCATTTACACATTTAGATGTGGAAAATTCTAGACTTTCACTGAATATTCAAGAACATCACAGAAAATTCTAGAGCTCCATGGAGAAATTTCTATATATTCTAGACTTTCGCTGAGAATTCTAGAATTCTAGAACCCCATAATTTTAGCCCCTTGTGCTAATAACTGATAATAACTGTGTTGCTATTTCTAGACCAACGGAAGGTTTCATCAAAAGCACTACAATACAGAGAACCACAAAGTGTCTCTTTTACCTGATTAACTAATGCTAACATGAAAACATCTTGTCCTGACAACATTCTGCTTCTTGTCATCGTTTAGTAAAAAAATTTAATCACTGCTGGTCTTAAGGAACGAGGAAACATGGAGAAAGTGATAATGATAGACATTAGAGTTAGTCACAACGTAATGCTCTTATCAGTGTGAGCTCTGTGGTTTGCTTTCTCATCTCTCCTGCAACCTCTTATCTAACAACCCTGAAAACTGCTAATGCTAAGGGCTTGATAAAGGTTGCTACATGTTTGTTGCTACAAGTAAAAAAAAAACTGAGCAAATGTAGCTCAAGATCAGACGGTTTTGGGGAACCGCCAAACGGCAGCCATGGCAAGATCTCTGGTAATGAGACGGAAACAAAATATCTAAAAGGACTTGAAGAGAAAAAACAGAGGTCTCAGTCCATCATCAAGAGCCCGAGACCAGCAATCAGGAAAAACTTAAACCAACTGATTGAAATAAAACCATTCATTCCAAAAACTAGCAATGCTAATCAGCAATAAAACAACAAATATACCACATTACTACAACGCTCTGTAGAGAGAAATGAAGCGTGAAAGAAATTCTTTACAAAGGACCTGTCTCCCCACAATAAGATTCTGTCTGCAAAGTCAAACCCCAAGCACACAGACATCACCGATCCCCCAACAGGAAATGAGGCAGACAGAAGACAGAAGACAGAGATACAAGCAGAAAGAGAAATGGAGGTCTGTCCCATAAAGGACAAAAACGAGTGTCCACAAATTTATACGCCAGAGGTCACAAAGAGAGTCACAAGCCCAGCTAAACACTGGGAGCTGAATCACTTTTCTTTTCAACTGAGATGATAAGTAGATCAGTATTTATAAATATTTATAAACAGACAAATTAATCTGCACCCTGTTTGCACGTTTCTCTAGACGAGTCAAAAAAAAGGCAATAAACGCTGACACTGGAGACTCCTTCCAGAAATGGTCAATAAGCACATTTCTCTTTACAGAAAATCTCACAGCCTTGATGTGGAACGTCCATCGTACAAGTCTGTTGCTAGAGACAGACCCTAGGAAAAACCCTTCCTTTATAATATGAGTGTTTCAGTACACCGGACTTCCTTCCAGCTCTCCCCAGACATTCGCCTGGATGGTCTTTTGATCTGTGACATGCTTTCCTATGAAGTAAACTGCTTACTTCCTGCTTCGTCCTCCGTCGTCCTGGGAGACTTAAAAATAAATCCGTTGCCCGGACTAATTAAATGTTCTTGAGCTCAAAAACATGTCACTTATTATTATTACTACTAATTACTGATCTCTCTGCCCAGAATTGAGTTATCCAGCATGTTGTGGCAGATCTGTTCCCGAGAATCAGCCACAGCTCTTAAAGGGCCAGCGCATCTTAAGGCATGTTTAACCACAAGAAGCAGGCTCAGGTTCATTTCTGCATGGCTGGTCACGCTGCCTGGCCTGTCTGCAATGGCCCAGTAACCCAGATTCAGAGAAGCTGCGTAACAGCGGCCTTACCTAACACACACACACACACACACACATATTTGCAATTCATGAAATTAGTGAAATCAGCTGTTCTTTATGTCTTGCTTTAATGTCATGGCCAAATAGGTCACATCATGTTTGGTCTCTTTGATCTTTTTATTTTTTTAATACATCTGGTTTAAGCTGAACACAACCTGAGAAACATGCAACGAGATGAGATGATGAAAGCACGGTGGCTCAAATGCATTAATAGTTAACTAGTCATAGAACTGTGTAACTTTCTTTAGTGTATAATAGATATCATTTTTTTTTAATCTAAAATGAACAGCTAGCTAATAATTAATGATTACAGTTTCACTAGCTATATGTAGCTGTTAAATGTTTTATAAGGCTAATGTAAAGCTACAATGACAGGAACATCAACGTTTTCCTTACTCGTGTTGGTAAATCACAACGACAAACACTGGCACTAGAGTATGCTAGAGTCTATTGGAGCCCTAGGCAAAAATTCACAGGGGACCCCTCCAACCTACACTCATCACCATTATCTTATAGATAATCTGACACCAACAAAAAAATGTGAAATGTAAACATTTTTTACATTTAGCTAGCTGAGGTGGCGCTAAGGATAGCTAGCTACTGCAGAGCTGCAGAGCTAACAAACTGGAACGTGAAAATGTGCATTCATAACAAGAAACAGCCTAGAAAACCCACTGTTTATATCAAGGGTATGATATAAAGGGCCATGTCAGCTTCCAGTGGGTGCTAATGTTAGCTAGGTTAGCTAACTAACATTAGAGCCCCGTGGCATCAAAACATCTTTTTCTTCATTGCCTTAAGAACCGAAACTCTTCTCAACTTTATCAACTGCAGTCATTTCATCTTCTCTTTGTCAACACAAGGAAAGCGCTAGAATGATAACCGAGTAGTGTGTTTGGTCTCAGATCGATTCTAACAGCGAGGAACGCAGAAGTGCGACATGCTGAATGGACAGAGACTCCGCGGCTCAGACGCGGACGTGTTAACAAGCGGAGTGGAGTGTAATGAACGGAACACTTTTTAACACACAGTGGTGCCTCGTTTGATTTGTCCTTGTTTTTATCCAATCAGAGTGCAGTTCATGCTCCGACTGAAACATGACCAATCAGGAAACACGAGCTCAATTTCTCAAGTTCTAAAGAAAATGTACTAGAAGATTTAGTCAGAATTTGCTGGGTGTTGATTAGTTTTCTTTAACGGCCAGAAGTGTAGCTATAAAATCACGGCTTTATATAAATGCACAAATTATTAGTTTTCTGTAAGGAAATATTTATTGGAACGTTTATGTAAGGAGATTTTCGGCAAGATGTTCCGAGTAGCAGGAACGCTGACGTTTCACAACATTAACTGTAACTATAAACGGATAAAAAGTCTAACACTCATTAATAAGTACACACCCCGCTTTGAGAACCTGTGTTCTAACTCTAGAAAGCTACTTATACCACAGAGGTAGTCTGTATTTAGATCAGTGAGGTAACACGGCTGTTAGCATTTCCATAACGCTAACCGAGTTCAAAGCGTTACGTGTGGTATAACCCCGCCCCCTAGCACGCGCCCGGCGTGAAATCGGGAGCATGACGTCAGAGCAGCCGGCTCCGTGCGACCGAGTCATGCGTTGTGTCGTTGTGTAACAGGCAAGGCTTTTCATTACAAACTTTCAAACAAACTATTTAGGTCAGTAAGAGGGACAACAATATCAACATGGCGTCCTGTTTAGACAGACACTGACCTGGTGTTAGAGCAAATGTGTGCTAAATCAGTTTGTCCGCGCCGGTCGCCATGGTTACAGTTACCCCTACTACTTTGACATAATAACTAGTATTGCATGGAGGACAGGACGAGTGGTTCAGGATGAAACCCTGGAAAAGTAGCAGAACAACAAACACCAACAACATAATCGGCTAATTACACTGCAGCAGCGCGCGCTGTGATTTTATAAGCTATTTTTCGAGTTTTGTTCCCGAAGAAAGTTTCAGAAGTAAAACAAAATTCAAAACGGCATAAAGCAGCGCGCGCACAAATAGCGAGAAAGAGATGGTTTTCCGCGCACGTGAAAGCACCAGGTCCAGGTCGCGCGCTCGATGACAGCGCGCACTGAAGGAAAAAAACCCCGTGGATACTCACCGGAGCGCGAGACGAGCTGATCCCGACTCACACACTCAGAGCGTCTGACCCGTTTCACTCGCGAACACCAAGTTACATAACCGGCACCGTTTCTGCGCGCGACTTGGCTTCACTTCCACGGATGTCCTTTTTTCTGTTTCAAGCGCGAGCGCTCACGCAAGCAAACACGCACACCTGTCGTCACGCGCAAATAATCGGCTAAGTAAAAAAAATAACGGAGATCCGCGCGTGAGGGAGTGAACAAGAAGTCCCGATTTACCGGTACAGAGTCACAAGACGAGAGCGCGCACGACTGGCCACGCGCACATGGATCTCTCTCTCTCTCTCTCTCTCTCTCTCTCTCTCTCTCGGATGTCATCGGCTGAGAATGGCGGACAGCGTCACTGTCTGAAAACCGGGAGCACGAGACAAGTGTGTCGTTATGGCGTCATACATATCACGAGTAACAAGTTTACGTAATATTATTTATAATAATAATAATAATAATAATAATAATAATAATAATAATAATACCAAACACAATTGTCTCACAGTCACGAAGGAGCATCTGAAACTTGCCATTACTTCATTACTCAAAACCTCATTAAAATGAAGCTCTCTTTCAGCTGACCCTAACCTTACAGGACAGAGTTACTGCATCAGAAAATATAAGAACCAATCAGGTTCCAATATGCAAATATAAGTAGAGCAGGTGAATGGGGTGGGGCATGAGAACAGGGTGTTTCTAAATCTGCATAAAATATGATCTGGGGGGTTTTATATAACAGTGTAAAAGAATGTGCTGATGGATTTCATCTTTTCAGGTTCTGTTTACATCTTTCCAGAGCAGACATTAGCTCCGCCCCCTAGTTGGAACAGAGCTGGTTAGTCCAGCCCCTTTTCCTTAAAAGGCAACATCAAAAAATATAGTCAGAAGAAGAGTCTTTAATCTATGAGTTTGCGTTAACCGCTCCCTAACCAAAACAGTATATGCATCTCAATCTGTTGTTTTAGCCACGCCCACATTTGTTACATCATTGACATCACTGCATGTCTGCATGTTCACAATCTTCTAATGCACCACAGGTCAGTGTGTGTGTGTAAAGCCAGCTAATCCAGATTAGCCCTGCGAATAGGGAATGCCACTCTGATCTGTCCTACCTGTGAACACACTGCTATCGAGGCTGAGGAAGAAGCTGGTCTCCATGGCAACGATTGTTAGACGATGAATCACCCAAGGTTACCGTGGCACAATCAAAATACAGGAAGTGGATTTGTTCAAATTGAGGATGTGGTACTGAACAGCAGAACATTTATCAGCACCCCCTCAACCAAACACACACACACACACACACACAGTGTAGCTACGTTCTATAACAGATTAATGACACATACTATAGCATCTCAGAACATTCTGTATTTCATTCACACTGCAAAAAACAGATATTAGTATTTAATTCTTTTTCTGCATTTCTTTCTCAGTCTAATTCCGAACATGAATCTGATTTCATTCTCAGCTATTAATTCAGATTCTAATTCATATTCTTATTTGTCATTTTGATTCTGATTCAGATAGCAATTCAATTTCCAGATTCCACTTCATATTATGGATCCAGTTCTGAGTACTGTTCAGATTAAAATTCTGATTCTGAGTCAAATCCAGGTTCTAATTTATATGCTGAGAACAATTCCAAATCTGCTTTCGTTTCCCATTCAGATTCAGATCCCACTTCACATTCTTGTTTGCATTTTGATTCTGGTTTGGATGGCAACTACCGGTAATATTCCTGTTTTCTCACTCAGTCCAATTCAGGTTCCAGTTCTTGTTCTGACACAAATTCGGATCCTGGTTCAAATTTTAATGTTTACACAAATTCAATTCAAATTCCTATCTTGATTCTGATTCGTATTCTGATGCTAATCCTGGTCACAAGTTGTAATTCCGATTCTGAGTCCCTTTCTAATTAATATACTGAAAACAATTCTTCCAATTCGGATCTTTGTTTCTTGATTCAGATCAGTTCAAACTACAATTTTTGTTCTGACCCAGATTCAGATTTCATTCATTCATT
>JAOUQY010000032.1:13863133-13883576 GCA_028566355.1 Doras micropoeus | reverse complement strand
TGCACAGTCCTCATGCTGATGTTTGTTGAGGCCCCAGCATTGAATTCCGATGTTACTTGAGGCAGTGTTGCACGCCTGTCACACGAAACGATTCTCGCCAGCCGACGCTGCTCACGCTCACTCAGAATCTTTTTGCGGCCGCGCTGCTGTCGTAATTTTGAGGTTCTGTTGGAATTCTTGTAGTCACCGTACACCTTTGAAATGCTCATACGTGAGAATCCAAACTTTGCTTCTACCTCCGAAATGCTCCAACTATTAAACCGTGTTAAAAATGGGGAAATCGTGATAACTTGGCATTCTCACGGTGGAAACAGATCGAGAATCGTCCATAGATGTCTATCGCTTCATATACACACTGACGGATGCAACCAATGACGCAACCTGTAAATCACACTTGCCTTAAAAATGTACCTAAATTGGTATTTGATGGATTTAGGTCACATGATACAATAGTACAGTTTATTGATATTTTCACATTGAGAGCCTGTTAAACATGGTCATTCCAGTGGTTTCATGTTTGACATAATATGCTTTACAGATTCTGAAATGGAGTGATTAATCCCATATTTTCTGAAATAGGCAGTGTATAAAGAACTGACCAGGTTTCCATGTGTCAAAGTTTGTGGGTTGGTTGGTTGGCACTTCAGAGACCCAACTGTATGTACACAGAACGTGAAAAATTGAATTTTTCATGATGTGTCTCCTTTAACTCTTACGGATGTGTTTACAGGGCTGATCTCCTACACCGAGTACCTGTTCCTCCTCACCATCCTCACCAGTAAGTTGCTGAAGTTATTGATCTCTCGTTCGTTTCAGCTGACACGATGCCACTTCCCACTTGGTCTCCATTCGCTCCGTACTTTTCCACTCCAAAACAGCTGATGAATTTGGCTGATGTTGCAATAAAAACACTAACTAGACTCGAAGTTCAGTGTTTGTGTCGGAGCAAATCGATGTCATTAATTTTAACGGACATCGCAATTTCTAAAATTCGTATTTGAATAAAGAAATGGCGGGGAGCTGGTTTATAAATGTCCCAATGGAATAAGACACAAAGGTCGCGGACTAGCTAACAGGCTATTTTGTTAGCTAGCTATCAGATTGGCTACAGTAGCATTGTAGATGGTAACGACTGTTTCGTTGCACTTCGGGTTGTCTTGACGATTGCGACTGTGCTGTGCTGTGATTGCAGAACCACATACGGGATTCGACATCGCTTTCAAAATGCTCGACATTGACGGCAATGAGCAGGTGGACCTAAAGGAGTTTGAGAAGGTGAAGCATTGACTTTCGCACCATTTTAACCTTTAATGGCTCGCTTCGTAATAAATGAAACTGACTTGTCTCTTAAGAGAACAAACCTGTGACACAGTTCTTATATTTTCAATTTGTTTGTAACATTTTTACTGTATTTGCCTGTTAGTCCCACGGTCTGTCTATGACTTGCCAAAGTCGGAAGTGGAAAAGAACGCCGTGTACTCAGTCTCCATGGCAACAGTTAAAAAAAACGGGGTGGTGATTTTTCCCCCCTTCCATGCACCATTCTGAGGTTAAGCACCCTGTCCCTTTAAGAGCCTGATTTAAAGGGAAGCAGCGTCATTATCCTTAGCATTGTTAGCATGTGGAGAATGTGCTGCATGAGCCCCATTTTTTTAGCCTTGATTTCACCAATGAAGAAAAAAATTATATTATGAATTATATTATGGGTCTCGTGTTACTGTACATGTTACTTGGTTTCAGTAAACCAGTTGTTTACTGTATTTTCTGGACTATAATGCAGACATTTAGCAAAATCTCATTAGCTTTGCATAAAGAAGGTGTAATGTGTAAATTTCTATACTGTCTCTACAAATATTAAGCTAGGTAATACGCTAAATCTCTATACAGAGGTACAGTAGTGTGCAAAACGCACCCTTAGGTACAACTTTTGTTACTGATGTGTTTTTAAATTCTGTATTATTGAGTCAGTACCAAAAGATTTTTTGTTTCTAAAGGTTATTTTTCCAACAAAAAATTTAATGTTACACAGAATGTTGGTATGTTAGCAACACATTATATAACGGACCACTTCCAGACAAAAAAACATAGTGAAGGCTGCTGGGTTTTGCATGCAAGAAAAAAGTGTGACAGTCAAAGTCTCCAGAAGAGCTGTGGCAGATTCTTCGAGACGCTCAGTAAAACCTAAAAGCTAATTTCCTTATAAAATAAAGCTGCACACTTATAGTCTGGAAAATACGCTGATGTTGCTTGGAATGGTGAGAGATGCAGAATTGTGGGCACTGTAGGTAACTGACGCTGCCTTGTGTTTGTTAATGCTGTTCGAGGGATGCTTCAGATGAATGAGAGGTACGTACTCCGGCACGATTACTGGAATTGAGATAAACCCAAGGAGTGCTGTGTTTATTAAGTAGAGAGTCTGCAGCAGGAAGTGGGCTGCCTCAGTGCTGGAGAGCCACGGCACAGTAAAACCTGATAATTAGCTAATGAGTTGATTAATGATAGTGTTCTTGCTCTAATGAGGCCCAGCAGAACAGGAAAATGCAAACAGTGCAGCAGCGAGCGTGGCCGCGAACAGCTGGGGTTCCCCATCCCTGATCTGCAGACTTAGAAAGCTAAAAAAAATTACATACGTTCTTCTGAATGTGAAATAATCCAGCTTCTTTGTTCCAAAGCTGAAGAAAATCATCAGACAAAGGAAGGTGGCTAAAGAGGCAGCAGAGGTGAGTTCACGTTTTGTTTATTGTTAGTCACTGCTGATTCAGTGAAGTGCTTCACATACTAATTAAATGTCATATTTGTATAATATGTAAATAAATCCTGTAGTATAGGTATTTATAGGTGGTAAAGTTTATTTTGAAATGCAGTCTGTTTAGTACATAAACCCTTGACCTGGTTGGGCTTTCTGTTACCCGACATTTAGGGAAGGAGTCTCCAGTGTCAGCATGTCATAGCAGTCAGAGGTGAATCTGTAACTTTAAATTTTTCCCGACAGCATTCAGGACGGAGGAGTTTACGCTTTGTGGTTGCTTTAGTAATAAAATACGTCAAGCTACCTCTTTTTGGTCGTATTATAACTTCAACAAAAGCAATTCTGGTAAGGGAAGAACTGTTAAAGCTGTGCGTGAGACTGGAACTAACTTGATTTAGCATCTTAAATGTTGGATGCGAAGCACAACTGCATCCCCTTGTGGAAAATTTCCTGGTGCTAAACGTCAGTCAGCCAGTGAGTCAGTGAGTCAGTCAATGAGTAAGTGAATCATCAAGTCAATGAGTAAGTGAGCCTATGAGTCAGTGAATCAGTCAGTGAGTCAATGAGTAAGTGAGTCAGTCAATGATTAAGTTAATCAATGAGTCAGTGAATCAGTCAGTGAGTCAATGAGTAAGTGAGTCAGTCAATGATTAAGTTAATCAGTGAGTCAGTGAATCAGTCAGTGAGTCAATGAGTAAGTGAGTCAGTCAATGATTAAGTTAATCAATGAGTCAGTGAATCAGTCAGTGAGTCAATGAGTAAGTGAGTCAGTCAATGATTAAGTTAATCAGTGAGTCAGTGAATCAGTCAGTGAGTCAATGAGTAAGCGAGTGAGTCAAAGAGCAAGTGAATCAGTGCGTCAATGAGTGAGTGAATCAGTGAGTCAGTGAATCAGTCAGCGAGTCAATGAGTCAGTGAATCAGTCAGTGAGTCAATGAGTAAGTGAATCAGTGAGTCAGTGAATCAGTCAGTGAGTCAATGAGTGAGTCAGTCAATGAGTAAGTGAATCAATGAGTCAGTGAATAAGTCAGTGAGTCAATGAGTAAGTGAGTCAGTCAATCAGTAAGTTAATCAATGAGTCAGTGAATCAGTCAGTGAGTCAATGAGTAAGCGAGTCAGTCAGTGAGTCAAAGAGCAAGTGAATCAGTGAGTCAATGAGTGAGTGAATCAGTGAGTCAGTGAATCAGTCAATGAGTAAGTGAATCAGTGAGTCAATGAGTAAGCGAGTCAGTCAGTGAGTCAAAGAGCAAGTGAATCAGTGAGTCAAGGAGTAAGTGAATCAGTGAGTCAGTGAATCAGTGAGTGAGTCAAAGAGCAAGTGAATGAGTCAGTGAGTAAGCGAGTCAGTCAGTGAGTCAAGGAGTAAGTGAGTCAAGGAGTAAGTGAATCAGTGAGTCAGTGAATCAGTCAGTGAGTCAAAGAGCAAGTGAATGAGTCAGTGAGTAAGTGAATCAGCGAGTCAATGAGTCAATGAGTAAGTGAATCGGTGAGTGAGTGAGTGATTGAGTGAGTGAGTTACTAGTTGGATGCATGTGGTGCTTTGCATCTAAACAATCCGTAGTCATGTGCCTAAACGCCCACACACAAACCCACACACTGTTATCTGTACTACAGAGACTCTATCACTTGTTTCTTTGTTTAATGGGATGATGACACGTGTAGTGGTTGAGATCAGTGAAGTCATCAGCTCATTATCACACTCCTTTATGTCTTCAGGCAGCAGGCTCGGAGGAGGGCGGTGAGCCCAGCACCACGCTTCAGGCCTTCTTCTTCGGCCGTAAGGGACAAAATAAACTGCAGTACAAAGAGTTTTGCAGGTGCGTCCGGGTGGTTATGCGTCTCTCCTGTATTTTAATATTCTTTACACAACTTTATACAACTACCTTGTTACTTTTAATTTTACTTCATTTTCTTTATTGCTGTTTTTAGTATACTTTATTATGCACCAATAAACATGCAACAAACTCCCACTGATTTAAAATGATAACCTAAAAAACATATTTTAAGTTTCTTGTACATTTTACCCACTTGTTATAATTAACTTTAATTTATATTATAATTTTATATTATATTTTCTTTCTGTCACCGCAAATCAATGCATTTCTCTTACTTGCCTATTTTTATTTTTGGCAAGCTTTTGTTTTCTTTCTCTCTCTTCGTGCAGGTAAATACATGAAAGGTGCTATGTACTTTACATGAAGTCTAAGGCACCCTATTTTTTTTTTCTTTAAGTATACATTTTATTAAGGATGTCTATTTAAGATGTATGTTTTACTGAGGATCTTGGAGAATCTGCCACAGCTCTTCTGTTAAACAAACATCTATTGCTAAATTTATATTAAAAAAGGGTCCCTAAGACTTTTGCACAGTCCTGAACATAATGATTATTATTACTGTTGTCATTCACAAAGTTATATTTTAGCCAAAATGAAATAAAGTCTTCTCTTTGAAGTTAAAAGGATTTATGCAAAATGAAATGTTGATCTAAAAAAAATGAGTCAGTATGAAGTGGTTGCTTGTTGTAGCTGTTAAGTGTGTGTGCTTTTGCTGGCGTCCAGGTTCATGGAGGATCTTCAGGCAGAGGTACAGGAGATGGAGTTTCTGCAGTTCTCCAAAGGCATGGACACCATGAGGAGGGAGGACTTCGCTGATTGGCTGCTGCACTACACCAACGAAGAAGACAACGCGGAATACTTGGAGAACCTGAGAAAGAGAATCCCGACGGGACAGGTGAGAACTTTTAGTGCTGGATGAAGTTACACTGGCATTGAACGTACTGTTTTTGAGACTAGTTTGAGACGAGCCTTCGTCCGTGTCTGTGCATGGCGCTGAAATCGGGAGCTGTCAAGCAAAACCTTGGAGTAATGTTTGCGTTCTGGGTCCTGTACCTCTCTCTCTCTCTCTCTCTCTCTCTCTCTCTGTTAGAGCATCACTTTTGATGAGTTTAAATCCTTCTGTCTCTTCACCAACAACCTGGAGGACTTTTCCATCTCTGTGAAGATGATTGCCGATGCTAACAGACCGATCGGAATGGGTATGACTTCTCACTTTCTTGTAGCTGATCAGATTTTCAGGCTGTGCAATTAATAAATAGATTACAACCATGTAATAAATAGGCCGTAACAGGTCAAAGAGTTTTATTGACTCATATTTAGTACAGTTTACTGATGTTGTCTTACATGAATCAGTAAGATGTTGCTTTTTAAAAGAAAGATTTATTGCCTGATCTTTCACTAATTAGCGCACTGATCATCGCGTGCAGGCTAGTTTAGTTGCATCTAAAAACCTGTTTGTTACAAAGGAAACAATATTGTGTCAGGATATTTAGAAATCTCCAGAGTAATAAAATAATAAAACAGAGACACCTTCACGATTTCTAACGAACGTCCAGCCTGTTATTTTTACAGTGAATAACACAGAGGTTAATCCTGATGTTATTATATCGCAGTATCAGAATCACATTCTTGTATTTCCCGGTCCTAGTGTTAAGTTGCTGAAACACCCAGCATGCTTTGCTTTCTTGTGCTTTCGCCGCACTGCAGCTCAGTTTAAGAGAGCCGTGAAGATCGCCACAGGACAGGAGCTCTCGGAGAACGTTCTGGACACCGTGTTCCAAATCTTCGACCTAGACGGAGACAACTGCCTCAGCCATAAAGAGTTCATCGCTGTGATGAAGGACCGAATGCTGCGGGGTCTCAGGGTGAGAGAACAAACCGAAACTATCTCATCTATTAACAATTCAAGGTGTAAACGTGTCCCAGTCATCAGTTATACCGTATAAAACAAGTCATGTGATTTGTACGTGTGACTGTATATCTTGTTCTTTTTTTATTATTATTTACCATGCTAATTTGTTTTGTTGTTACTTTACCATTTGTGTAACTGCAAGATAACTGGATATCAGTCTGTCCGACTTTTGCACTCTGACTTGGCGTGTCTCTGTGCGTCCTGACAGGTTCAGTCCCAGCAAGGCATCTCGGGTTTCTGGAAGTGCGTGAAGAAGGAAACACTAAAAGGAGCTCAGGAAGCTCTCAGTCACAGCAGCAGCCCTTTCTGAAAAGAAACTCACCTGATCCAGGGGGCGGGGCTTGGGGCAAGCTGGGCTCCGCCCTCTGGAGACGCACCACGCTGGTGTCTTAGATCCTCCGTGTCACTTCGCCACTTTCTTAGCTGACTATGTCAGTGTTTGATCCATGTTCAGTTCCACAATGTTTCACGACGTGCACGTGTTTGTTTAATAGTTATGCAAAGTCCCATCACCTTTTCTTTTCTTATGATGTTCTAAAGGGTGTGTGATACTGATACAGTGTGTGTCGCGTATCAACATATATCGTAGAACCAATAATCAGCACATCCAGAATGCTTTATTATGTGAAAGGTTCTGACTGAATATCCAAACGAATTGACAGGAATTGTGTTAATCTGGAATGTTTACAGAGACCCAGCATCTGCTACTAAAGTGGGATGAGGAATTTTTGTTCCAACCAGCATTTCTAAAAAAAAAAAATTTTAATGTCAGAATTTTGTAGAATATAAACTGATATTTTTGGGATTTTTTAAAAAGGTTTTGCTGCTCTGGGTCCTACATGATGAAGCATTAAGGCACTTTTATGTCATTATTAATAAACATATCCAAGATTGGGGCTTTAATTATTTGAAATTGGAAACATTTAACATGACAAAAAAAATTCTGATATCGGTGCCCTGTGTTTTATTATCCCCTTTAGAAATCTTTCCTTTGTTTTTTAATTTTTATTGTTAAACTTTTCATATTCCAATATTCCTAAAATATCTTAAGGTGCTTTCAGGCCTGTGAGTCCGGTTACTGAATCCTGAATCGGAGTGAAATCGGTACTTTTAAAGTTTTCTGACTTTCTCTATCTGTTCACACGAATCTAATATAATCTATTCCTGTTTTATCTAATCATATTTACCCTGTTTCCTGGTTCTTTGTCTTGCACACTGGTGTCAAATAAATAAAAATGTAAAAAAATGTAAAAAAAAAAAAGTTTTATTGTGCTTTGAAACAACAACAATAATAATCGGTATGTTTTCCTGAACTGACCTACAACATAATTTAAAGAATTAAATGAAGTAAAAACAAAAAAGAGTAGACATGCATGTAAAGCATTTTTTAAAATATTAAAATAAACAACGCCAGCATATATTTATTAAAAATAAAATACCAGAATAAAGATTCACATCACATTTTTTTACTTGTCATTTTTAAATACATGAAAAATATTGAAAGGTTAAAAAAAGAAGCAGTAAAAAACTTTTCTTCAACTTTTAAAGAGCTACAGCGGCATCTCCTCGTGACGTCACGCGCGTTCCTGCGCTCTCGCTGCTGATTGGTCGGAAGGTGATGCGCGAGGCGATTGTTTATCTTAAGAAGAACCCAAATTTCATTAACGGTTGGAGGAAAAAAATCAAACCGCTTCATTTCTCCGCGGAGGAAAATTGTCTTTTAAGGTGTTGTAACAGCTGGGTGGGATCTTTTTTCGTCGTCAGGTTAAACAAGGTTGCTTACAAGCTTACGAGGAAAGCCTAATTCTAGAGTTAATTTTGTGGCTAATTATTTATTTACTTAGCGGCGTTGATGAAGTTTCTGAGGTAAGTTAGCCAGCTAGCTCAGGCGTCAGATTTAAGATTTCAGATTTCGCTCGACACACTGACTAAAAACCGTACACTACTGCACTAAATAGTGTGTCGAAGCAGCGCACAGACTGACCCAGCCTGCTGTTCAGTGTTTAGTGAGAATGAGCGGTTTTTAAAGAGTGTCAACCGAAAACTGATTCCTGAGGCGCGGAGCTAGTCCGCGAAACTTACCTCAGAAATCAGACTTTTTTTTAGCTTTAGCTTCCGTCGGTGGGAAAAAAGAGAGATATAACTGCAAGAGAACCCTGCATACTCCCGCACTAGTTAGTGTGTCAAAATAGCACACCAGCTGAGGTACCTCAGGCTGCTCCTGAGTGCGGGAGCGCGCGAGTTTGGGACGCAGACCGAAGCGTCTCAAGTGTCGGAGCCGTGAGCGCGCGCTGCCGCGAATAAGCCAGCTTAGCTTTACCACCATGGATCTGTGGAGGTTCCTGTTTAGAGCCTGAGGAGGAAAAAGGTTTGTAGGGTTGTTAATAAAACGACGGAAGACGAGAGGTTTTAAATCACCATCTTCCCTCCGGGCTTCGGTGGGAAATGATGGCCGGCGGGGCGCTTCAGCAGACCGGGATAACGGTGCCGGTGCTCTCGGCTCAGGAGCAGCAGCAGGTCCCGCAGTCGCCCCCGCCGCAGCCGCAGCCTCAGCCTCAGCCGCCCTCGCACATGGACTCCGACGCGCTGGATTCCCGAAAAAGATCCCTGGAGACTCCGACGGAGGCGGGAAGCACCAAGCGCACTAACACCGGCGGTAAGAGCGGCGATGCGCTCCGGTTCCTCACGGCACACGGCTTCGTGCATCAGCTACTAACACAAGACCGCTCACTTTACAACTAATAAAATATAAAATACTCCGTTAACGTTTTGCACCTCACGTGACCCGAAATGTGATGTGATGTGACGTGTCCAGTGATGTGAAACTAACCGATTTCTGTTCAATTGGAGTCCATAGGTTAGTCCCATGTTCCTGTCTGCATCCAGAAACAAGTATTCTGAGCACCTGCTAGCTTCCTTTTTTGCTTGGTGTTGCACTGCTTCCAGAAAGGCTACTTTTACATGGAGATGAGGATCAAGTATACCTTTACATGTGCATAAATAAATAAACTTTTAATACCTTTTGGACACTAGGGAAACTTTTCTAAGTAAAAGTCACATGCAAGGTACAGAAAGTGTACATTTGAAGGTTCCGCCCCATGACAGAAAGGTACAGTTTAGCACAACACATTCTTGCAAACAAAAAGAAATTGACCAGGAGACCTTGTATAACATGTTGTTATTTTCAGTGTACCTTTACCTTTCTGTTTATGGGTTTCTTTCTGTGCACATTATGTGCAAATCGTAGTTTGTAGCCGGTATAGGAAGTCTTTTCTTTTACCCGTACTTTTGGCCATACCTTTGGTTGTCACAGACGTGGAACCTTCATACATGCACGCTTTTGTATCTTTAGTATCTTTTTCTTAGAAAGGTGCTTCTAGTGTGTCTTTAATAATTTATTAGAAAAACTAAAATTATGGTCCATTGGCTTATTATTTTAAATGGACACTCCAGACACGTTATCAGGTGAAATGTTCGAATTGGAATGACAGAATGTGTACCCATGAGGGTACCTTCAGGTGACAAGGAAAGGTAAAGTTTATTGCTATTTTTTTCTTGAGAATGAAACTTATTCATTCATATTGAGAAATGAACTCTTATACTGAAAACAAACCCTTACACTGATATGCTGGGGTTTTACAATAAACCGCAATGTAAATTTGTCATTTTTGATGACAAAAGGAATGGAAAGGTAGTGTGATATGAAGGCTAGTCCAATGTGGTTACTAGCTTTGTACTATTAATATAACACATTCATAGAAGAGTATTACAGCTGCGCCTGGATTATGTTGATGCAGTACCATGTCAGACAGCATCACACGTGTTAGACATTAATAACTTCATCAAATGTCAACATGTTTCAGTTGAATATCAGCCGCGTACAGATACCCGGTATCAGATCAGTGCGTCTGGAAAAGTTTCTGAATCTCATTTCTAAGAGGTTTATCTGTATATGTGGTAAAGAATGGAGGTGTCTTTGCCAAAAACAGTCCTAATAGCCATCAAAGAAATTTTAAAGAAAGATTATCTGTCTGTCTCTCTCTCGGCCTCTCTTTCCGTCTCTCTCTCGCCTGGTGGGGATCGGGCTAAATTGAGCGGAAAATGAATGAAGCGCTTAATGCTCACAGCAGCTGCCGAAGGCGAGCCCCATTCACGCGCGGTAACAAATACCAGTAACACAAAAGCCTTCCTCCTCCCTCTCAGCCTTTATTAGAAGCTCATTAGGATCCCATAGGCGGTACGCACGTTTTGCCGAGGTAAAGACGAAAAGGTGTAAAAGTATGTGTTCGCTGCTTAACAATGGATGTCCCGTTGACTCGCTGCTTTTTAGTTCTGAAGTTTATTTAAAATATATATAAATACCCAGTGTGTCTTCAGTTTTAAGTGATACTGATGCACAATCCACCCATTCCCATATTTAAAACAGTTTGGTTAACATTTACCGTTAAGGAACCATGGTGGAGCAGTGACTTCGTCGTTAAGGCATTGAGCTACTGACTGAAAGGTCATACGGTCAGATCCTCGCACTGACAAGCTGCCAGTATTGGGACACTGACCGAAACTCTTAACTGCTCAACTGCTCAGTTGTATCCTGTCTTGATTGGCAGTCACTATTGATAATAGTGTCAGCCAAATGAGCAAATGTAACGTACCCTTAAATTATCTTGTCTTGAGTTTGTTTAGCTTGTCTGAAAGCTTTGCGATCTCTACAATAATGCGGCACACGTAACGTCTTATTAGCTACGTTATTAACACTGTTAATGCATAGTGAAGTGTCGGATAAAACTTTTCAGCTTTTGTGTGTATGTAGATGTTTTGCTGTTGACCAATGGCCACAGAATAGCAGCCTGCTGAGGAGACTGTGTGTGTGTGTGTGTGTGTGTGTGTGTGTGTGTGTGTGTGTGTGTGTGTGAGGAGAAGTGCAGCTGCCCGTGAACCCGGAGCTCTGCTTTTGTGTGAGTGTTGTGACATCTTTGCAAAATGTCTAAGAAGAATGTGGCTAATGCAAACACACACACACACACACACACACACACACACACACACACCACCACCACCCATGGAAAGAATCGTTCAGTGCTGAAGTGCTTTTTTAGTCAGACAATACAGGGAAGCTGTAGCATTTAAGACTGAAAGGGTTGTGGTTCTGATTGGTTGTCCAATTTCAAGAGAATTTTCAAGTGTTTCTCCAACCTTGTAACTACTTTCTGCATTAGAACGTTATTCTTTTTCCTCTCTCTTTCTCACTGTTATTTCATTAATTACTGAAGTAAATGTACTGTCAGGCTGTTACTCATGCAGATAGATAGATAGAGAGCGAGCTAGATAGACAGTCAGATACTTCAGTGTTTAAAGCATAACATCAATTCCATAGGGTTCTGTAGTCCCGAGAGTGTATACGAGCTCTTTTTCTCCACTTCATTGCTGCCATAGCAACTAGCAATGCTAACAGAGATGTTATTAATGTCACGTCCATCGCTGTGGAATTGTCTCACCGCTGCACAGGAGAAATCCTTCATTCTGATGGTACGAAAGAAACCAATTTTCTCCTGGTATACCCGACGTACAGCTGATTGCATCTCACGCAGCGGAGACCGTAATAAGCTCTGGTTGTGATGCATGAGGGGGGCGACGTGACCCTGTAGGGCCTGTGATTTTAGTGGCTAAATTTGCATGCAGCACAACTGCAGGCAACAGTACCGCTGTTATTATTGACAAATCATATTTCACTCCTGGCAGTCATGTATGTGATGTCTGTAGGAAGTAGATGCAGATTCCATAAAAGGGGATGCAGTCTCAGGATCCACCTGGAGGATGTTAGATTTTTTTACATCGATTTTTTTAATGGTAAATAAGCACCATATTAATTCTCTGTCTCAAGCATGTATAGATCACTTTTAATAGTGGGCATCCATAGTAACATTTTGTTATGGTGTAAATAATTCTGTATTTGTATATTGCAGGTAAAAAAAAAAAATACACAATACAGTGTGAGGATGGCAGTCAGGGTGAGCTGCAGTCACGAAAGCATTGCTGGGTCGACTGGGCAAGATAAGATTTTGTTGAATAGATGCCTCTGTGCAATCATGCAAGAGAGAAGAAGAAAAAGACAGAAGGGTAATCAAGGCAGATGTGGGTTTGTGCGTCATTGCTTATAGACACTGTTTGGTCTTTCAAGTGGTTGTTGTGTATTACAGTGTGTGTCCAAACTGTTATCTATCACTCTATCGGTACATCTCTATCCATCGATCTACCTGATGTACTGTAAATGTATATTAAGGAATGCACAGATTTCTAATATGTCTGTCATCAGACCACTGATCCTTAATGGCAGAGAAAGAGAACACGGACACTGATTGAAGCGCTTTGTCTTTCAACCCAAGACCTTCATTTTTGTTTTCTCTGTCATGCGAGTACGTTTCATTGACTACTGATGCAAACAATCCTGTAGTCATTCCATTACTAGGCTTAGCGGTGCAGATGTGTTTGTGTCTGTGTGTGTGTCTGTGCTTGTGTATTATATATATATATATGTGTGTGTGTTGTGTGTGTGAGTGTATTTCGTAGCAGATGCAGCTGAAACGGTACATTAATATTTCTAATGGCACTTTTTGGCCAGGTTATTTGTGCTGGTGTGTGTCAGTACATTGGTTTGTTACATCGCAGGTGCTCAGAACGCGTGAGAGCATTAGAACGCGTGTGTTGTATTTGTGTGTGCGTGTGTGTGTGTATGTGAGAAAGAGAGAGAGAGAAGGACACAGGTGCCCTTGCAGTGTATGGTGACGTGAGTAGACTGTGAATGGGGCAGGTGGCGGAGAGGGGAGGGGCTCAAGTGAGAGTCCAGTCAAAACGTGATTGGTTTGCTTGAACAGAATTCTAGCACATCCTGCCCTGCGCTCGCACACTGCGCAACACACACACACCCCGTATAGACAGTTAGGCAGTGTGAGATGAAAAATGGTTCAATGCAAATTGGGAGTGACCGTGGGGGGTTAAGGAAGGATGCCCCTCCCCCAAGGAAATACACATGCACACGTGTGCACACACAGACACACACAGACACACACGGACATTGGTCAGTACAGCTGTGTAGAATTTATAGGCATTCATTGAAATGGGCGGTCCGTCCGCACTCTCTGCAGCAGACTCCCCTTTCTGCTTTCACATCTCGTAGCGTGTCTTCTTTTATTATATCCCTTTTCCAGTTTTTCTTCATACTTCTCTCTCTCGCTTTCTTTTCCTCCACTTCCCATCTCGGTCTTTGTCCTTTTCTTTCTTTCTTTTACTGTCCGCGATTTCCAACATGGCCGCCCGAGGTGCACGCCGCCCCCTTCATTCTCGTTCGGCGCCTCACACAAGGTCACTCCCTCACTCTTTCTCCACCTCCACAACCTTCCCTCCATCCCACCTTTCCATGGTTCGCCCAAACGTGCGTGGGGCGCTATGTCTTTTGCTTTGCTGCGCCAAATAGGGGGGTGAAGAAGAAGAAAGCCTGTGTGTGTGTATGGTGTGTGTTTTTGTGTGTGTGTGTGTGTGCGCGTGTGTGTGTCTGACGTTGGGGAGGGGTGCAGGGTGATTGGACACGCTAGGTGCCTCTCTGTACAATGCTGCAGAGCGCTGGAGTTCTCCATGAATATGGATGAGAGAGAGCGGCGAGGGTGATGCAGTGGGAAGATTCCCTCCTTCGGTCCTCCGCCACTTGAACAATACACAGCCCCTCTGCCTCCAACACACACATATACATACATACATACATAAATATATACACACACGTACGGCAGCTGCATAAAGACCTCACACAATCAGAGAGAGTGCAGTGGAGAGGTATGGAGAAGAGGACTCTCTGACGCTCTTCCTCGGCGTCTCGGAGACGAACTCGGCCGCGTTCTCATGCTCATCATCGGCACTGCTGCAGAGCCGCACCACAGCTCGCCACAATGGGTGAGACACGCACATCCAGCTCCGCTTTTGTTGACTTGTTGAATGCGGTTGTTGTCTGGATGGGTTGACCATTTTTTAGTCTCTTTTGTCCGTGTGTGTGTGCTTTATCTTTTCTTTCCTTGTCCTCTCTCGCTCAATTCATTCCATGAGTCAAAGTGGCTTGTTTGTCCTTGCCAAGTGTCCAGGACAGGGCCCCCCTTTTTCACATGTCGGGGGACTGTGTGTGTGTGTCTGTGTTGGGATGTGTGTGTTGGGGTGCTTACAATGCAATCCCTCTTGACCCACCCCCTTCATGTGCTTTAACAAAACTCCCTTGACACTTTGAGTGTGTATGACTATGTGTGTTTGAGAGACAGAGTGTGTGCGAGAGTGAGAGTGAGAGTGATTCGCAACTCCCTGAACGCATTTATGGCTGTGTTACATCCCCGATGAATCGCAGCAACAGATTGCCGTAGTTACACTGGAGCAGGATGCAGAAAAACCTGTTACTCATGCGGTGCATCTCCTCACACCTCCCCTCTCATTACCGACACACACAGGAGGGGGGAGGCTTGAAGGAAGATGGCTTCCCTTGCACATCACTGGTTCAGGGTGCTTTCTGATCCCAGGCAATACCCATGGACCTTGAGCCTCCGGAACATCTGTGAGGTGTCGTGGTAGAAACTGTTTGTTATGCTTGGACAGAGCATGAAGTCATCGAGCTGAGGAACAGAGAAGGGTCATATTGTCCACTGTTTCCATGCACACGCCAAGGTCAAACACTCGCTTCCACATCGCAACTCTGAATCGGCCGCAATGTTGCACAAAAGGAGGCAGGGGCGGCATAAACCTGTCGAAAGATGGAGGAGGATGGCATGAGACACAGACGAGGTTGAGAGATCTGCTTCCTGCCCAAGAGTCACAATGGTGCCGCATTTGGCGAATACAAAAGATGTGGACTCTTGGCACATTTGGGGAACTTGTGCGATCCAGGGTCACAGCCATTTTGCTGGTCAAATGAGGGTCATGTCATGGCACAGTTGCTTGTCACATAAAAACACAGGGTCATGGCAAAGAGAAGTGAACATGGACCAGCTTCGCTGACTTTCACCAAGTCACACTTGGATTAACATTCTGTTTCCTGCTGTTACCCCTTTTCGTCTTATCTGTGTTGTACAACCACAATCCAGTCCACAAACCTCTCATGTGCTTCTTAAAGCATGTCATCTTTCAACCAGTGGAACCAACAGCACCAACAGAACAATGCAGAAGATTCTATCTGACAAAAGCCTCAGAAACTTAGAAACTACCAAAATCCTCCATTTCTAAAGCAGCAAATCTGTTTGATTCTCGCCATGATCACCTGCTCAGAGTCCGCATTAATAAAGCTAACGTTTGTGTCATCTACTTTAACAGCTCTCTTACTGAGAATATTGAGATCTGGCCTTTGTGTGTGTGTGTGTCTATGCTACCACAGCTCAGCCTGTGAATCTCAGTCATATCCTTAGATGTCAGTTAGGCGGCAGTATGAGGCAGAGAGGTCTGAGAGGGACAGAGTGATGTTGGAGCGATGATGTAATGCATATCCCACAGTGCACCTGGGCCGCTGCAGAGGACAGGTACACTGCTTCGTCCCCATCCTACGTATACCTGCTACCACAGGCCACCCTCAAGGGGGCTGATGGCAGAGTTGTCCTCATTGTCTTCTTCTGGACGATAGGAAGGTTAAAAACATCATTATAAACCCGAGAATCATCTCTCGTTGATTGACAATCGATTTTTCCCAAGACGAAGTGAAAAAGACCAGTAACAAAAACATTGTCATTGCTTCAAGATAGCAGAGAAAAGAAGTCAGCTTCATCTCCTTAATAGATGGAATGCATTTGAATCTTGAATCTTAGAGATCGTTTTCCACATACGGTTTCTGGAATTTTCTTTTACCATTAAAATTCTGCTTGAATAACATCCGTGCCTGCTGCACAGCTGTGATATATTGGTTGTCTTCATTTCTTTCCATCTTTATTCCTTTTAATGTAGTAATTTATTAGAACAGGCTTGATCTTGATTTCAGTCTCACTCTGAAGTCGATTATATTTACCAGGGCTGCTCATATCCATTCTTAGATGGTGTCAATTAAGCTTGTCTAGATTGCTCTTGTGTTGATTAGATTTGTCTGGATAGGGCCAGTTCCTCCACTATTGATTAGACGTGGCTTCCATGGACAGAGAAGGACTCACTCAAATAACCCCCTTTGTGGATAAAGGTTATGTTCTCAGCAGTGCAGTGGTGTAGTGTGCTGTGTAGAGCACATGGGTGTAGTATGAAGTGTGCTGTTTAGGGAGATTGGATGGGATCTGGATTGCGTCCAAACTCTATAAAGCCTGTACCATGAAGAGAGGTAATCAGATTTTTCAGATTGTAATGACTCTCATCAGAACTATCATCACCGTCAGTGCGTGGCCTTCCCAGCGGACTAAGTGGCCGTGTTTGTACAGGGTTGTCTGTAGCCTAGCGGGAGTTGTATGTTTTACATTGTATTTTATAATATAAAGTATTGCAGGACCAGTCTCACAAAACACGAGGGGACTGAAGTTGCAGTGCAGATTACGGTAAAATTCTCGTAATGACATCATTACCGTTCGTTAGAATGTGTGAATACCGTCATAGACCTCTCATTCTATGTAAGTTTATGGGGGACTTCCTGAAGGACAGCATGTGTCTTTCCAGTGTGAGTGAGTCAAAGTGACAGGGCATTTGCATTTGGGACACCTGCAGTTGATGTGTTTTCTCCTTGCCAGCACTATTTACACAATGAATAAAGACCAGCTAGTCTGGGCTCGAAACAAATTTGCTGTTCTCTTTTCACTGCCAGTAGAGATACCCAACCTCATCAGACGAATAAAGCATTTTTTAAAAGGGCACTGTTTAGCTGGCTCTTTTGCTTAAACCTCTCACATCTTACTCTCTACTTCGATACCTTTTCATTTTTACTTAACAGCTTTTTTTAGCCGCTTTTTATTTACTACCCTCTCTCCTTTTTCCATTTGAGAGCTCTGTCGCTCCCTCCTAGCCCTCCGTCTTTTGGTGGCTCTGCTGTGCTCTGCCTCTGTTCCTTTCCTCCTCTCTCTTTCTTTCTGCAGCAATGCCGAGGTCAGATGCAGTAGATTGAGGGCATGAGAGTGTGTGGAACTCATCTTGTCTCTCAGAATTATTACCAGCACTTTAACCAGCCTACACACTCTGAACATGTCCCTCAGCCAGTCACACGCTTACCTGTAGCTGGCATCCAGCTCTCGGAAGTAGACCTCACTCATGCATATGTACAGATTACTAACACTCGGAATTGTTTATTAATAACATCATTAGGAATGATATATCCAAAGAGGCATTTGTTATTTTAGTTCGTTGCAAGGGGTAGTAGGAGCACCGCGTGCTGTGTGCAAGGAGGCGACGTGCAAAATGCCACTCATAATGTGTCTGATATTAATGTTCAATCTATTTTAAGGTTAATATGTCAAACTGTCCTAAATGTTCTGTGTAAGGCTCAAGTTAAAAGCTACATTCATATTACAAGCTCCACTGCGCAATTCAGATATTTTGCTCAAATTGGATGTGTCTACAATGAAAAAGCTCCACATGGCCAGTGGTTTCACTGCGCTACATAGTTTCAGTAGATTCAGTCGACTTTTGTTTGAAATGATCCCCCAAATCTCGCCCTAAATGAACAATTGTTGGACGATGACGATGATGATAACAATGACATGCAATCTGACCTTTCTCAGTCATGTTGTATGGAGACGTATCCAATCTAGGACCACGTATGAAAGTGGTCTGGAAAAATAGGATTTTTGCGTTTACACAGTAAAGAAATCAGATGTCTCAGATTAAGGTGGAAAATTGGATTTTGCGCCACTTCGGTGTGTGAATAAAGACACAGATTATAGACCATTGATATGGAGAAAATGGTCAACCATGTTGACACTTAAAAAGCTCAAGGGTAACAAGACATTGCAAGTTCAGTAACAGTGTCATAAATGTGACAGTGTGTTAAATTAAGATAATATCATCATGCAATATGTCATACAAGTCATGTGGAGTGTGTTGGATTTCTTTGTTAGTATGTGAGGAAGTTGATATGTAATGTGCAAGCAGAAGTTTCCAGATCTGCATGCTGAAGTGCTCAAGCACTATTTCATTTTAATTACCATTTCAGTGAAGCGTTTAACATTTTACTTATTTTTTTTTTATTACATTTCAGACACCTGAGAATTTCACACATTTTCTCCTGCCCTTAAGTCAGTTCAGTGCAGAGGTTAAACACCGTACTGGAAAAACATTACATTACATCACCTTCTGTCCTTTCCTTCAGTGCTCTACAGCAGTCGCACTGTGTGTGTGTGTGTGTGTGTGTGTGTGAGGAAGAGAGAGATAGAGAATCTGTGCCTCTGACTCCCCTCTCTATGCATGCATGTCTTAACGCCGTGCTTGGTTTTGGGAGTGTGTACGTGAGTGTGTGTGTTGTGTCTCTGTGTATAACTGAATCGCTGCTGGCTCTATCCGCCAGGACAAATCTGAGGATTTAGTTTCCATACGCTGCAGCTCTTTCTGCCACCAGTCACACACAACATGACGTGTCTGTGTGTGTGTGTGTGTGTGTGGGCTGATTTGCCATGATCTATAAATGAAGAAATTCTAAACCATAAAATTTGTACTTCATTTTGTAAATTCCACCTTTCCATGCTGTGAACAATGCAAACGGACAGTAAACGGACAAAACAAGCCTAAAGTGTTGAACAGATTCAATAAACCAAACCAGAAATTAAATGCTAATTGTGTTTTTTATGCTGCTCACAGGCATGTTTCCTCCCACAGCGATTTCTCTTGTTCCAGTGCAGATTTCCCTATAAAGTATATATGCGACAATCCCCCAAAAAAATGCTGCGTGCACACAGAACTACCTTCTAAAAGGAAAGCAGGGGCTATAATCCGTGACAATAATACCACTAGGGTGCCCTTGATTATCTCAATGTTATTTGTAATCTGGGCTGTTTTGACATCATCACAGCGTATGATGGGTTCTTTTGTGTCCCCCTTCACCAAACATTTCGACCAGAAATTTCAGTGATGAACGAAAGATCACACAGCAAGACAAATCACAGCTGCAGATTTTTACAGAGCATTACTGATTACTAGCTTTTCAAAAGTGTTTCTGGTAAAGTGTATCCACATATCTGATACACTCATACCAGCTCTACTCCAATTACCAGGTCAGTGTAGTGTTGAGACTGAAACATCACCAAATTCTTATCCACTCAGTGGTCGTCTTTTAAGTGACAGACAGAGAGGCTGGTACATGAAGCTGATAAAACGGCTCAGTGCGAATCAGAACCTGTCTGGTTCTGGTCCCGTTTGTGGCTCTGGTGCAGTTCTAGTGCCGGAGGGTGCTCGCTGTGAATGTGTGGATAAATTTAGCCTAGTGTCAGCCCAAAGCGGGTCACTCTCTTCTGCAAGAGAAAATTAAAGTGGGACAGCGGACGAACCGGCAGGAACACAGCAGGAGCTCAAAAAGAAGGAGTAAGCATAATAAATAAGTGTAAAGTTGTCTAGCTCAAGCTAAATTATTGTGATGAGTCCCTGCTCACTTTCAGTTCGAGTGAAGGAGGCTTATAGTCTGAAGTCTACCTGAAGGAGGTGTGGCCTCAGTGTATATCAGCCTCACTGCAAGAGGTGTGGCCTCAGTGTGTGAGTCTCCCTGATGGAGGTGTGGCCTCAGTGTATATCAGCCTCACTGAAAGAGGTGTGGCCTCAGTGTGTGAGTCTCCCTGATGGAGGTGTGGCCTCAGTGTGTGTGTCAGCCTTATTAACGGAGGTGTGGCCTCAGTGTATATCAGCCTCACTGAAAGAGGTGTGGCCTCAGTGTGTCAGTCTCCCTGATGGAGGTGTGGCCTCAGTGTGTGTCAGCCTTATTAACGGAGGTGTGGCCTCAGTGTATATCAGCCTCACTGAAAGAGGTGTGGCCTCAGTGTG
>JAOUQY010000032.1:13723836-13738797 GCA_028566355.1 Doras micropoeus | reverse complement strand
TCTGTCTCTGTCTATCTGTCTCTCTCTCTGTCTGTCTCTCTATCTTTCTCTCCCTCTCTCTCTGTTTATCTGTGTCTGGTTCACTGCACACATTTTGTTTATATATTTGATTTGTTTGCTTCTGTAGTTGTACATCAGTGCTGATTTAACACGGTGTTTACTGTTGTTCGTGTTTCAGTGCAACTCTTTGAGGTGATTGAGACGGAGAAAACGCTTTATCTAGTCATGGAGTACGCCAGCGGAGGTGAGCGCCTGAATCCTCACGTGACACGTTTACATGGCGACCCGAAACAGTGTTTACACTTCTCTGGTCGAGATGCGCGTCTTTGTGCTGGTTCGCGCGTCCTTGGGGGTGAAGGACCGGTGGTTCGGTTAAATCCACACATTAGGCTTTAGATGTTAATATCAAAGCGGCGGCTACGTCTAGCGCTACAGGCTGCATCGGTATTAAAGTGTTTATCACTTTTTAACTGATGTTATTTCATCAGGGGAGGTGTTTGACTACCTGGTGTCTCATGGGAGAATGAAGGAGGTAGAAGCGAGAGCCAAATTCCGCCAGGTGAGTGAGTCTGCACTCAGCCTTTACATCTCTGGTGGCTTTTACACATTTTTACTATGATGTGTAGCTCTTTAAATACTAAAACCTCTGAATGTCGGGGTATCGCTGTGGTGTAAGAGACATAAAACGCTTTGGGACATGCATGAAGACCCTGTGAAACAGCAGTTACTACAGAAACGTACTGTCAAAGCCGCCATTAAAGAAAACCACACCAATTCCACACCAATTCCGTTCCGTTGTTTCTGTTGTTTGCCTTTGCAGATCGTCTCGGCTGTTCACTACTGTCACCAGAAGAACATCGTTCACAGGGATCTGAAGGTAAGCAACATGTTTTTGCTCACCAGTGACAGGCGTAAGTGCTAGCTTACTAGAACGGGTGGTCGGCTAGTCAGGCAGCGTTTTCATTCAAATTTCTTCTAGCTAACCTAGCCTTCTAGCCTGCTGGGTTTAATTAGCAAGGTGCAGGTACCGCTGTGAAACTAGCCAGTTTACTTGGTTGTGTTAATTCGACACTGCATTTAAACAAATGGCAGAAGTAGACGTGCTAGTGTCTAATCCGCTAGATAATAATAACCACTCCAGCTATTAGCCTAGCTCACGTTTTCTCTTTGACTATAACCGCTTTTTTTTACTCAGTGTTTCACTTTCTGCTTCTCTCTGTCTTTCTCTGTCTATCCCTCTGCAGGCGGAGAATCTGCTGCTGGACGCAGACTCTAATATAAAAATAGCGGATTTTGGCTTCAGTAACGAGTTCACGTTGGGGAATAAGCTGGACACTTTCTGCGGCAGCCCGCCCTATGCTGCGCCCGAGCTCTTCCAAGGCAAGAAATACGACGGCCCTGAGGTGGACATCTGGAGCCTGGGGGTCATCCTGTACACGCTGGTTAGCGGCTCACTGCCCTTCGACGGACAGAACCTCAAGGTCAGGGGTCACGTCCTAATTTTACCCGACACACTATACTTTTCCTTCTTTCTTTACCCGCCATAACTAATTCTGCTATGACCTTCTGAAGCTTCTCGTACCCTGCATTTTGCTCATTTTGCTAATAAGGGACATGACGTCCCCCTAATCCCTCCTCAAATCACCTACTGCCCAAACTTGCACGTCCCTGGAACTGAATTGACACGCAGACGGTTGGATCTGTGTTGCAGGAGCTGCGTGAGCGTGTGCTGAGAGGGAAGTATCGAGTGCCCTTTTACATGTCCACTGACTGTGAGGGAATTCTGCGCAGGTTTCTTGTACTCAACCCCAGCAAGCGCTGCACACTGGAGGTACACTTGTACACACACACACACACACACACACACACACACACACACACACACACACACACACACATGAAGTTCAGGCATCCTTATTACCTTTAGCTCAGTGCTTGAACCGGTTATCTGTCGCTCTGCAGCAAGTGATGAAGGACAAGTGGATGAACACAGGGTATGAAGGGGACGACCTGAAGCCTCACGTGGAGCCGGCGGAGGACTACAGTGACCCCAGCCGCATCGGTGTGTTCACACACACACACACACACACACACACACACACACACAGAGCAGACTAACACTTGAGCAACAGGATATTCTGGATGATTTTAAGGTGCCTCAGTGATCAGACATGGTGTCCCTGTTTCAGCCCAGGCTGAGGCTGTGTACAGATTTGTGTTTGACCTGTGCTGAGTTGGTGAAGAGCTCAGTGAAGCAGTTTTGGGTTCTACAGTCATATTTCAAACACAGCTTGGATACAAAAGACTGTCACCAGTTAGTTTATTCAGTTCATCATTGCATCTGTTTAGATTTTTACAGGACAGTGGAGTAAGTAGCACCGCCCCCTAAATGTCAGTGGGTGTGGTCAGCTCGGCAGACGAGGGAGTCAGATAGCTAACACTTTCGCTGCAGTTTGTCTCAGAGCCAGAGCCAGTCGACACACTCCACACCGCGGCATTAACCTCTTTGTTTCTCCTTGTAGAGGTGATGGTCGGGATGGGTTTCACCACCGAGGACATTAAGGATGCGTTACTCAATCAGAAATACAACGAAGTCACTGCAACTTACCTTCTGCTGGGCCTGAAGACTGAGGTTATACAGACACGCTGTAGCTTAGATGTAGTTCATGGTGTTAGCATCAGGGTCTACTTTCTTCTTACTGTTAAATGTGGGTGTGTTTGCAGGATGGGGCGGAGTCACGCGTGAGCGGCAGCATGACATTGCCGAGGGTGAGGCCGAGCCCCGTCACCAACGGGACGAACAAACACTCCTCCACCGCCGCCGCCTCGTCGTCTTCTTCCTCCTCTTCTTCTCACAGCAAGACGCAGCGCAGCGCATCCACCTACCACCGCCAGCGACGGCACAGCGACTTCTGTAAGAGACACACCCTCCACCCAAACACTATCCATCCTGGGTGCAAATCCGGAGATTTTGTATCACGCAGCTGCTTCTGTGCGTGTGTGTGTGTGTGTGTGTCAGGTGGTCCGAGCATGCCGGTGATGCACCCTAAGCGCAGTCCGACGGGCGGGGCCGACCGCGAGCTGCGTGAGAGCCGCATGCCCCCGCGCAAGGCCAGCTGCAGCGTGATGGGCAGCCGCAGCCTCCCGCCCTCCAGCCCCATGGTCAGCACGGCCAACAACCCCAACAAAGCCGAGATCCCCGAGCGGCGGAAAGACATGACCGCCACCACTGTAAGCTATGCAAGCAATGCAACTAACTTTGGAAAAACCAGAAATGTTTTTCAGACTCTTCCAGTCAAACGAGGGGGCGGGGCAGGCGGACGAAGACGCTGCTGTTATTGCTGTGACTTTGTACGGAATCATGTAGTCTGAGCAATTCAAAGTGTGAACTTACAATGCAAACTGTGTGTGTGCGCACGTGTGTGTGTGTGTGTGTATAGAATAACATCCCTGGCAGCTCGATGACGCGCAGGAACACGTACGTGTGTACAGACCGGCCCAGCACGGACCGACAGTCTCTTCTGCAGAACGGCAAGGAGAACAGGTGACACCCACGCGGAAACACACAGACAGCGTTAGCATGGCGAACAATAAACACTGTATGAGTTAAACTCTCTCTCTTTCTCTCTGTCTATGCAGCTCTCTCTCCCACCGTCTCCCCCCCGCCTCTCCTTCCACTCTCAGTATTTCCGGGGCGGGAGCGTCGTCGTCCTCGTCCACGGCGGATCGGTGTAGGCTGACGCGAGGTTCCACCATACGCAGCACGTTCCACGGCGGGCAGATTCGGGAGCGCGTGCCTTCCGGCTACGGGCCGCCGCCCACCTCGCCTACGCTCAGCCACGACGCCACGCTGCCGGCGCACGGCCGCTCCAGAGCCACGGCCAACCTGTTCAGCAAGATCACCTCCAAACTCACGCGCAGGTGCGCTACACGCACACACACACACACACACACACACACACACACACACACACAGTATCACGTTAATTAGTGTATTTTAATAATAACTTCACACCATTTCTGAGTGAAACCTTCAAGTTGACTACCATTCTGTCTCATTTCCGCTGCCATTCTCTTTCCACCGTTTGGATGAACAACCTGTCTAGCATGTAGCTGTTAGTGTCCATGTTTCCCAGTTGCCTAGCAACAGAGATTTCTTGACTCTAGACACTTGAATGTCAAAAAACACGAATTCACAGCAATTTTCTTTTGCATTCCCACTCCCACTGTATACTGAAGCGTAAAAGTTTCCATGGTTCGATCTGAACCACACCGGCCCAAACGAATAAATTAATTGATCGTTCCCATGACGTTAGATGTGTTTGATTTCTCTGACGTTTTTTGTTTCTGTTTGTACTTTTCCGGAAGGTGCAGCATTGGAAAAGTGTGTATGTTATCTAGCATTTCCATGCCAACTGTATCAACAGTGCTGGAAAGTATTGCCTTTGCAGTGTGTGTGTGTGTGTGAGTGTGTGTGTGTGTGTGCATACTAAAACACTCGGCTAGTGTATAGTGCTGCTGCTGTGTATAGTGCCCCTCAAAGCCTGCTTCTTCTGTCTTGCTGTCTCTGCCTGTCCTGTCTTTTTCCTTTTTTTTAACATCTCACCCTCTCTCTCTCTCCCTCTCTCCCTCTCTCCCTCTCAGGGTCAATCTCGACCCCTCTAAGAGGCAGGGTTCTAATAAGTCAGTATCGGGTTGCACTCTTCCACAGGGATCCAAAACAGTTAGTAAGTTCCTGTGTCTCGCTGTCGCCTGTCTGCCTGCACATCTGCCTGCCTGTCTGTCTCTAGCATGCCTCTCTCTCTCTCTCTCTCTCTCTCTCTCTCTCTCTCTCTCTCTCTCTCTCTCTCTCGGCCTGCGTGTGTGACTGTGTGTGCATGAATCTGTATTTGAGGTGTGTGCCCGGGGACATGGGACATGGGTGCAGGCCAAATGTCCTCACATTGAAAGGAGTATCTGACCTTGTGGAGACATTTGGTCCTCTGGTCCTCTTAAGCAAAACAAACAAAGAAGCTTTTAGTTAAAACATCTGAAGGTTTCTTTTACTAAGGATAAGGAAGACGGAGCTGTGCGCATGTGTGTGTGAGTGTGTGTGTGTGTGTGTGTTTGTGTGTGTGTCGGGGGGGTTACGGTGCCGGACGTCCCGTTGAGCTCTGGAGCGATGCTGCATTGCGCCTGGTTGTGTCCCGAGTCCTGTGGCACGGTGCGTTCCTGTACCAGCGAGGATTGTTCAGAATTCTTAAACGTGTCCTTTGGTTTTTCAGGGTCACAAATGAACCTGAGAGAGTCGGCCGATCTTCGCTCTCAGGGTGAGCCTCGCCGCCGCGCGGGTTAATAATTCAGTTACAAATTATGCCTGGATTCTTACACGTGTTCTTGTCTAATAGCTTTCACTACTTTATTGCACATTCTAGAGACTGTGAATGTTACACAGAACAGCTAAATAAAGATAGATGAATAATCTCTTCTCTCTCTCTCTCTCTCTCTCTCTCTCTCTCTCTCTCTCTCTCTCTCTCTCTCTCAGTTGCCATCTATTTGGGAATCAGAAAAAGGCCGAGCCCTGGCTCGGGGGAGGGGGCTGGGATGTGAGGCCCCGCCCCCCACCCGCTCCCGCCGAGTTGGTACTGGCCGTGCGCGATGCAGCAAGGGGGTGCGGCTGCAGCCACGAGCCGCCGGGGTCAAAGGTCACGTTCCAGGGGGAGGTGTGTCAGCTGAGCGTGCACCACGCACGCCTCTGGGAGGCTCCACTAACATTCAATCACATCGTGTCTCGGATCTACAAAGGGGTGGAGCTCTGAGCAGATGAGGGGAGGGGCCTAGAGCGGGGCATGTCTTTCATCCTCCTTTCTGAACTGACTTGGCTCCGCCCACTCCTGGCTGCATAAACTGGAAAATCGCCCCGCGCCCTCTCCCAGCTGTCACGCTCTCGCCTGATACGCACATCCAGACACGCAGATGTGTATCCAAACAAACAGTGCAAATGTACACACACACACACACACACACACACACACACACACACACACACTCGCACACACATGCGCACACACCTCCTCTAAGCAACCTCATCCACAGGACCTGGATTGATTCCAGAGTAGTATTTTTTAATCTGAAATAGTTCCAGTCTGTTCTCAGCACCGTTCTGCTTTCTTGTTTGTTCTTTTGTATGTTGCCGAGCTCTTTTGCATTTCATCCCTTATTTTACACCCCACCCTTCTCCTTCTCCTTCCCCAACCCCTTCCCATAGCCAGTAAACTCAAGTCCTCCTTACTAATCAACACGTACAAAAAAATATAACGGATCCTCCAGCAGTCTGTCAAATCTAAATCCATACGACAAATCACTTACGAGTCCATAAAGAAAGTCTAGGGGCAGCCGTTATATTCTGTCAAAAGTCAGACTACACTGGTTAGAATAAATGTCTTAATCTGCAGTTCGTTTTGTCGTTTTGAAATTAGCCAAGATTGCATCCCAGACGTTCTGGATCCAATCTGGAGTGGAATGAGAATTGCGGCGTTCGGGAATTTCTGAAAAAACATGTATTGACGGAATACAATATCTGGCATTAGACCTAACAGGATAACCTTTCACACATATGCTGCAGGTTTGGTTGTAGGCGTGTATACAGTAGTCCTTTACTTTAACCAATCACAGGCTGATGAGTTTCGGATGAGCGATCGTGTATAATGCGGCGCTCTGGGGGAATGGCGCACCAGAGGAGGTTTCTCACTACGCTGGATAAGGTAAAAGAGATGAAATGCGACGGAATTGGAATAATTCTGATGCGCTTGGCGATTCTGGTGCTAAATTGTTGGCTGGGATGGTTATCACGGTAATCATGGTGTTTATTAAGCTTAAGGGATAACGACCAGGAAAGTAAAAACGTCATAGCGGTGAGAAATCCAATGCAGAATTGGTGAGTCTTGACCATTCTGCGGGAGCTCCAGTGACCGTACAGCAACGAAGACTTTCTGATACGCTAAGCTAGCTAACCTTGCGCGCAAGTTACACAAAAGCGATGTTTTGAATACTGTTACATTCAAACCAAATACACAAGCCATGACATTAATAAAGCCTTGAAATACTCTCAAGCCTTTACACTGCTCAAACAGCATGTGATTGGTTGATCTCCCTTCCTTTTTGTTTGGCGGTGGTGGTGGATCAGGTTGTGTCATCGGTTCTTCGACAGCCCTAAAAGGTGCACTTGGTTCTAGAAATGAAACCGAATCAGATCTCTAACGTAAAAAGAACATTTATATGGGAATCTTTTCAGAAACAAAACTCTCCTGGACAAGTTTAGAACTCCTGGACAAGTTTCTTTTCCAGGAATTGGGAAGGTCCAGGACCTGGTATCTGGTGGGGTTCTTCTGTTGGAAATGTCCCTAACATTTCATAGTCACTGATAAACTTACTGGCTTCCTGTAAAAATGCTCTTGAGAAGGTTCCTGGGGTGGAAGCATGCCGATTGAAGACAGAAGACAGAAATGGGAAATGGTATCGTTCCATGGCGAATGTTCTCGTGGATCAACGTGTAGCATTGAAATGGGAATATCCCATTTTTCCCAGCACTACGTGTACATGGTTCCTTCTGCTCCAACAATTTGCCAGATTCAACTCGACTAAAGTTCAGGATTCCAGGAAACACCCTGAAGCAGAGCCAGAGCCTTACAAACCCCACCCATTTAGGAATGTGGACCAAGACAGAAAGTCCTGTCGTTTTCTTGTAGCAAATCAGATCCATAGAGAAAATGACGAGTCGGGATAAACTCGCCTTGTTTCCTTACACATGGTGCTTGTGATTTGGCCTTTTCGCTGTCCCAGCTGAAAGTGTGCGCTAAATTCAGATGTTGCTCTAGAACTTAGGGGTGGAATGTGAAAAGTGCACCATAGTCCAGTGGTTCTCCAAAAAGAGAACTGAAGCTCTGATCTCGGTGGGTTTTTCTTTAAATATGGGTGTCATTTTCTTGTAGCAAATCAAATAACCACAGAAAATGACGGTAAACGGTGCTCGCGGACGCTCTGTCTCGGTTTTAACAGGAAGTGTTCCAAATCTGGTCCAGTTTCATCGTTCCTGTTCCTGCCTGATCTGAACTGAACCTATAACACAGCCTGAGAAACCTCCTGCCTACTCGGCGTTAAAAGTTCACGTACCGCCGCTTTAACAGTTAAAGGAGCAGTTTGTAGTTTTCAGAGTCGTCTTCTACCTGGGAGGTGAGCTGCATTTGCAATGAAACCTATAACGAGCCTTTCTTTCGTTTCAACCAGCCCCACCGGGGTGCGTTTTTTTAAGCCGAAAGTCGATTTGCGTCGGAGCCAAATTCCGGCCCAGAAAAAAAACGACTCTTAATAGAAATGAATAAACTAGTGAGATTAGTTGCATGGCAACATTACAAAACTCAGGTTTGAAGACCGAGAAAAAATTACAAGCTGCCCATTTAATCTAAAGTATTTTATGTGCCATATATAAGCTTTATATCTGTCATGCCCCTTTATGTTGATTAAGTCATTCTTTTCCTGCTTTTGTTTACTGTTTGTTTTTCACATCGCTGCATTCAGTGTGAGTGCAAGAGAAAAAAAAACACATGCTCACTCAGTCAGTCACTGAAAATCCTTGGGTCCTCCTTCTGTCTGCTCTGTGCTTGGACTCCTGTATGCGGAGAAGCTTTCTGTGTCGAACCCCGAGCGGTGTCCGAAGAAACCGTCCGGTCTGGTCTGGTCGGATCCGGATGGCCCGGGGTCATAATCTGTTAAAGGTGTTTGTTTAGATCTCCGTGCACTCACCCACTCACTCACTCACCCACTCACTCACTCGCTTCGACTTGAATCAGCTGCATCCTACGGCTCTGCCACCAGGGGGCGCTACTGTCTTAAATGTGAACACTTCAAATTTGTGGATATTTGCACAGGTACTTAATTTATTTTCTAGGATAATCATCTTGGGAAGAAAAAAAAGAAGAAGAAAATACATGATTTATATCAGTCAGATCCTGACTGTATATAAATATGAAGATAAACGATAACAATGATATTAATATGACTATAGTATTTATCTTAGACCTCCAGGTTAATTTCTAGCTAGTGCAGAAATCCTCTGCTAGCTCTTCAGAAACTTCTGTGTGTGGTGAAGATAAAAAGTTACCTGCAGTCCTGCATGACACTGAAAGACAGAGAGAGAGGGGGAAAAGGAAAATACGAGATTGGAAAGTTGTTAGAGAATGAGAGAGCAAGTATGTGTCTGTGTAACAGGGTTTGCAAGGGTGTGTGTGTGTGTGTGTGTGTGTGCTGAGGCGGCATGGTATTTCTCATAAAGCATTACTCTAATATGCAATATGATGGGAGAACTGATAAGAAAAGGAGACGGATCAGAAGACGAGATTCAGGCAGTTTGCAACGAGATTGTGGTTTGTTTGGTTTTTTTTTTGTTCCCCAGAAGTTTGTGTGCCTCTGGCCAAAATGAGAGAAATAGAAACGAAAAAGATCTGGAGAGAAATAAAACTTCACTGATGTTGAGATCCTTGCGTTTCCGAGTTCACTTTTATTGTCAAGTAAACTTTTTCATGCATTCATCTTCAGGCTGTCACTGGAGACTCCTTCCATTAATGTTAAATAGATGTCTCCTTACAGAAAAAGTTACCTAATGTGATATTTATCATTCGAGAAACCACCAATAGAAATTAGTCAGTACTCCAAAGATGGTCAAGGACAAGGCAGACAGGTATGTTTCATGGGGTACACTTTTATTGATTCACAATTTGACCGATTGACTTTTTACAACCAAAGTTCAAATTGAGGCGAAACTAAGACGCTAGGCGTTTTGAGCCAGCGCCAGGAGCCTGATCCCAAGACGACAGCAGCCGTGCAGTGGACACAAACAAGACATCACAGAAGGCGGGTAAAGTAGACCAACAGAAGAAAAGGAGTCAAGCAGTCTCTCATAGTGCAGGAGAACGCTCCGTGTGCTGCCTGAATGATGTATTGATGTAGAAAAAAAGGAAATGAAAAAGGAAACAGGAGTTTGCTTCTTTACTTCTGGGCAGGGATCATGCTGTCAATGGCCTCGCCTTTCTCCAGCTTCTTCTCCATCTCAACCATGAGCTTGACACCGTCCACGACACACTGTACCTGCTCTACCTCGGAAGTGCCGATTCGGTCGGCATTGGAGATGTCGAACACTCCACCCACGGAGGCGGTGTCCACACCACCTGAGGAGGTAAAGCAATAGAAAACGTTTATTTTCAGTGAGCTGTTTTCATTTTACAGCTTGCAAGCGTTATGACATTAAGTCACCACTACACCACACCCAACTTGGCTGATTTATATTTGAGATAAGTAGGAAATGGTGTAAATAAGAGGCTAGCTCCAGGTGTGATTTTTATCTTGGCCAGCACTGTAACATGACCATTTGGGTTTATGAATGTTGCTGCGCGTACCTGTGCCACGTTTCTGCAGGCGCAGTCTGGTCAAGATCTCCTCAAACTTGGGGTGCTGGCTGAGTTTGGCCAGTTTGACATGGACACCACCACGCAGACCAGTGCCCAGGTTGGAGGGGCAAGTGAGGACATAGCCCAGGTGCTCATTCCACATGAAGCCATGGTTGTGCTTCTTGAACACTTCCTCAATCTAGCATTGGAAAGAGAACACAGCAAGAATAGTCTCAATATGTGTGAAGAACTTGCTTTAACCCAGCAAGCCCGTTTGTAGAATACCACATGATGGAAAGGAAATGCTGGTAAATATCAGTGCATTGCAGTGGATATGTATGTGTGCGCCACATACTCTGTTCAGGCCAACACAGAAGCGCCTGAAGACCTCTTTCATGTTGCCACCCTTCTGCATGGAGATAACACGGAGATGGTCTTCCTCATTCACCCAGACCAGGAAGGTCTTCTTATCATTGTGCCTGAAGGAGTAAAAAAAAAAAAACGGTTCCCCAAATCACTACTAAATACACTGACATCTCTAATGTATACTTTACTATACCCTTTACAACTAACCTCTGTCATGAACTCTATACATCATGTTACCACTATTACCCCATTCCCTGTACTAAACCCCATTATCATGTACCCTACATCCTGTACCCTGTTCCTACACATTTCTGCCACTCACCAGATGCCTCTGGCGTCAGGCCAGTCGCGAGCCATACCAGCAGCCAGCAGCAGGGGGGAGACGGGCTTGTCAAACAGGAAGTGGTCAGCGATCAGCTGTTCCTGCTCGGCATCAGTCATCGCCTTTAGAGGGTAGTATTTGCCCGTGAACTCGCCATCCAAGCTGTTCAAAGCTGCGGAAAACATATTATTATTATCTCTCTTACTCTGTTATTTAACCGGGAAGGGGTGGGGTGGGGTATGATCTGCACTCTATGATCTCTATGATGAAGTGTGTTTATGTGTTTTATGTATGTCTTGCATTGGAGGCTGACCTTCTACAGACAGCTTCTCCACAGCTCTGCGCTCAGCACGGCTGTTGTGGGGGGGCAGAGCGTATCCCTTGATGCTGCGTCCGGTACGGACTCTGCTGCTCAGGACGTAGTTGGGGTCCAGGTCATCACCCCCCTGTGGAGAGCCAAAGTTGGTCTTTATTTATAATACACCAAGGTTGTTTTACAGTAACAAGCACGGGTGCACTGCAGATCCCCAACCAATGATACTGAGGTTTGATGTCCCCAGTTTGAACCATTGGGTTGAACTACTCCTTAACCAGCTAACCTACTTTCTGTGGACTACTACTTAACTATAAAACAACAAAAAGAATCATAAAACACTCTTCAGTTTGTTCCTCATGGGTTCACCTTCAGGTTCTCGAAGTTCAGGTCAGTCTTGTGCTTGTCAGTGGGTTTGTATCCACCATGGCGGTCGCAGATGACTGGGTCAAAGAGGTCCTTGAACACCTCATAGGATTCCTCATCACCAGCAACACAGCCGACAGTCATGATGAAGGGGTGACCTGGAGGAAGTCATGCACCAGTCAGAATGCAGATATGAAAAGGGCAGTGTCTGAAATTAGGAAGTTGATGGAATCTGAGAGCCACTCTGTGTAAAGTGTTTTAAAATTATGGGTTTACAGTACGGAGTGAGATGGACCTGTTGATCACTAATGAATTCAACCGAGTAGAAAACTTTGTTGGCTTGCCTGCCTATTCATACTGTAGGTCACAGGTACAATGGAAGTGAATAAGTGTTACAAAGCTTTACTTACCAGGATTGTCCACACCAGTCTGGATGACGTCATCCAAGGTGAAGCCAGTGGGAGTTTGCTTGTCCCTCAGCTTAGCATATATCTCCTTGGACAGTGCCTTGGCCATGTGGTTGTTGTGCTGGGTAAGGTCAGGAAACTCCTCATCAGCTGAGAAGTTCAGCTTAAAGTTGTTGTGGGTGTTTCCGAAAGGCATTATTGCGTTTCTGACACTGTAGGGGGAGATTAAAGTGGGTGACATGAGTTAGAAGCAATGCAGTCATCTTTAGATTATCAGTTTTCAGAAATTGTTTTAAAGTTAAGCATCCAGTAATTTAGGATTCATCTCATGTAATGTGTTGTTTTGGCTGAATTAATTTATTTTTTAATATATCAGACTTCTTTTGGCAGCTTAGACTGAATTTCTTGGCTGCTAAAGGTTTTTGGCAGCGTATAGTGAATATGATTTTTGTCAATGAGAACCAATTAGACCCTATTGGAGACTGTCATAGGATATGGCTGGTGTTATACAAGTCAAACTGGACATACATACTGACAACTGTAAATTATACAGAGGTCTGAAGTCCTTTGGTATTCCAGTGACCATAGTGACCTGCAGGACTTTCATTCCTCAGCTGTCATATGATATGTCTGATATGGTCAGGAAAGGGAGGTCATTCTAGGGTCTATATGTAGAAGCGTTTATTTTGGTGATAGTACCCTCTTTCCCTTAGCCTCACATTACCTTCAGTCGTGTCACGAATATATGCTGTCTGAGTCTTGTAGTGCTACATGTATTTACATACTTGCAGATATTGAAGGCAGTAGACAAGACAAAACTTAAGCCCAGAAGGATCTAACACCTGATCTGTATACTGCTGGGATTTAGATGATACCGTTCCTTTCAGTACCCTTGAAAACCAAAGACTCTACACATCACTCTGTCAGGATTCTTACATAACTTTAAAAAACAACAATCACATTGTCGGTTTATTCCTACCCGAGGAATTCGTTCATTATGTAATCTGCAATGCTATAGTTAAAACACTCCAAAAAAAAAACAAGTATGAGATAACTATTGCTCTTAAACAGTACTTGGACCTATAGACCTGTGGTCACCATGTCTGCTCACAGGGATTGACCTTCCTACAGAATTTTAGCACACCTGATCCAGCTAATTACATGTATTTATGATCTGGACAAGCAAAATGAACTTTTCTGGAAGAGCAGGGCTGGTGACCGCTGCTTCTGACCATTGCGTCCAGCCATCTTGCAAAGCAGTGTGACACTGGTGTCACAACCCTCTCCGATATGAGCAGCACTTGACCACAGACTAAAAATAGCTCTAGCAAGAGACCTGTCCCTATTGGAGGCAAGTCCCTTGGGTCTATATTTATCCTCCTGGTCCAAGATCATTTTTGGAATTTATGGACAAATGAATACTACTGTGAGGATGTGAGGACAGCAGAAATCTGATCACACGTCAGCACACTTCACAAATATGCATGCATCTGTCCATGCTGTCATGTCAAACTTCACCTCACAAGCTATGCTATGACTGAATAACTGTTTAGCAGAAAATGCACCAGCTGCAGCGATTTGTACAAAACCTGACTACCCTTGGCAAGGCTGTCTAAATCAAATCAAACATGTTTGCAGCACATTCTTGAAAAATGCAATAAATAATAAAAACTATTAATAGTATTTGCTCTGTGCATCCATGCATTAAGCATGATATCTGATAATATTTTATGCTAACATTTAGGAAAGCTATATGCAAAACATAGACTTTAAGTCACTCCTGTACCGCCAACCAGTGAGGAATCTTTGGATCTTTCCTGCTTTTCAGAATGCTTGTCTTTACCTGCGTACGAGACAACAAAAAGTCCTTGGGATCAGTTCCTGTTCACCAAAGCCGAAATAGGGGTCACCCAGTGGAGAACGGTTCACATCAGCTTTATATACCACAGACCCCAAAGGTCCATTTTAGAGCGTGATGGACTGCGATTGGACAGGGCATGTCTCAGATGCCCAGTTTAGCTTACGAAACGGGTCCTGTATGTACATTTCCGTCATCTGAGACGAGGTGGCAGCTGTGGCCTGGCCCTCTCTGGCAGAACCCCTCCTCCTCCCCCATATATAGGCTTCCATATAAGCCTGGAGGACTGACGCCAGTCTTTGGGGGTGGGTAGGTTACAAAGGCTAAAAAGGCTGAATGAGAGTTTTGCCATGCACGTCTTCTGACAGGTGCAGTGTTGAACATTTGGATTTTATACAAGCATATATTAAACATATTTAACAATATTTCTGAATGAGTATAGCTACACTATAGGACTGTGAAGCTTTGCTATGCACAGTGTGAGCATCTCTGCATGTAAATTGAAGAGGAAGAAGCCCAGTTACACTTGATTTATATTGCACAGGCATGTGGTCATAAATATCTAAGGTCATCCATCCATCAGGACCCTAAAGCTAAAAGCTGATGAAGCAGAATCTAGTGAAATTTGATTTAAAATAAATTCGAATTCCTGGTTGACAAAACTCTAATGCCATGTCCTAAGAGCTTCTAAGCAAAGGCTTTTTAACTTTCTTAAAAGTGCATGTGTTAAAAGAAGAGGACATATTTTCAATTCAGAACTTTTTTTAATCCATTAAATTTTAAATCCTTCTATGCTTTGAGTGATATATTAGTCTGGGCTTTAATGGTATAGGCCTGAGCCACCGTGTTCTGGCTCTGGATCATTTTTCACACAAGACTTTGATTAAGCATATTATATGATTCATGTA
>JAOUQY010000032.1:13484626-13498393 GCA_028566355.1 Doras micropoeus | reverse complement strand
CCACTTTAGCCATGAAACCTCCCACACTAAAATGACAGGTGTTTCAGTTTCATTGTCTAACCCCTGTATATATATACTGTCTGAGATACCGGATTTCTGATTTTCATGACCCGTAAGGCATAATGAACCCCAAAAGTAACACAAAAATATGTCACTTATCTATATGTAATGAATATAAAATATGCACCAATAGTTAAACGTTACTTATGACATCTGTGAAATTTTCAGAAAACGGAACAATTTTTAGTCACGTTGTTTATTTTACGCCATCGTACCGCCCAGCCGTAGTAGACGTGACAATTTTTGAAATCTCCCATATGACACTGATATCACTGACACCTTAAAGGACAGCATCACTCAAAACAAATTGTTTATACTGTAATGCATGTGATACACCTAGTGATTAGTGTATCAACGTGTTGGTTAAAGCTGCATTTTTGTTATTCCGTGAGAAGTTAGTGGCTGCGCCATGTTGATGTCGCATTGCTAGTGCAGTTACAATGGCATTAAGTCAGCAATAAAATCCTTTTGCATGAGTGAAGATCACGTCTTGACCATAAACATTGCTGCGTTATTTATATAAGTGGTTTACAGTGGATTATTCCTTCAGGGTCTGATTTGTGGTCCCAGTGGTCTGATTTGATGGTTTGCAAATGCGATTCAAAGGGACCATATACAGGTCTGGTGATCTTTCATGGTAACATTATGATAATAGAGTACAGTTGAATAGTGATTTATTGGACCTAATGGACCTCAGTACTATTCTCACCTGCAATAAACCAAACAGGAAAGCATTCATGTAAAGTTCAAGGATAACTAGATTAAACTGGCAAATGGTTTATTAATGTAATGAAACATTAAATGTACCCTGGGTTTGAGAATAAATATATGATTGGATTCCATGCAACCAGTATCCATTATATCTAGATCTGTCTAATTAAAATGTGTATGCTTATTTTTTACAGCAGGAATGCTCTGCTTGGCATTTTACTTCTAAAAGCATTGTACTAGCTTTTACAACAGTAGTCAGCTTTTTATAAAGGATATTCTGTCTCCTTGGTTTTCTAGACTATTTTTTTAACCCTTATGGTGTCTGCTCTAATGCATGTCTTGAAAATTAGTTAAAACTTAAAACTTGAAAAACCAAACTATGCAGTACTGGGCTACCTCAAGGGCCATGATTGTGAAACAGTTCCGGACTCACATTTTCCAGTGCTGCAGTTTTTTTTCCTTTTTCTTCTTTTTTTTTGCTGGCCGTGTGTTACATACTTTTACTGTTGATGTTGCATTACGTACTATTTTTATACACAATATTTTAAAAATTGAATCCCGTTATTGGCATCACTGTGTGTAAATGTATAAAAACAGGAACACTATTTTTGTGCCTGGTTTCTAAGTTCTAGTCTGAGATGATAGTTCATAGCAATGCTGTAAAAGAAAGTCAGCAAAGCAGATTACTGTTGATCCTGTTAGTTTATGTATTTATTCCTCTCATTCTTTTCTTTCTTTCAGGATGGGCATCAGTAAAGAACAGCTTCTCTGAAACGTTTGATATGTACTGTCAAATCACTCCACCTGATCATCACCTTTGTTTCTCAATCTTACGTTGTATAATATGGACAAGAATCAGACAACCGAAATTAGTCTGATGTAAAGCACACTGACGGGAACGCACTCTGCAGCAGATATGATTGAATAAATCTATTTATAAACGCGTCAAAGAGTGAAACCTGCAATAACCTTTACGGAATGGCAAGATGAGTGCCTGCAAATGATGATGGCTAAAAAGCAAGATTCACGGGTGCCTATCTACAACCTTGTTGTAGTTGGTCTGTCAGGCACTGAGAAAGAGAAGGGACCATGCGGAGTTGGCAAGTCTTGCCTTTGTAATCGTTTTGTCCGCCCTAGCGCGGACGACTTTCACCTTGATCATACATCTGTTTTGAGTACCAGTGATTTTGGTGGCCGAGTTGTCAACAATGACCATTTCCTGTTCTGGGGAGAGGTGGAGCGAGTCTTGGAGGATGGCACTGAGTGTAGGATGCATGTGGTGGAGCAGACTGAGTTTATTGATGACCAGACCTTTCAGCCACATCGTAGCACAGCTTTACAGCCTTACATTAAAAGAGCTGCCTCCACAAAACTGGCGTCTGCGGAAAAACTCATGTACTTTTGTACAGACCAGTTGGGCCTGGAACAGGACTTTGAGCAGAAACAAATGCCAGAAGGAAAGCTGCAGGTAGACGGATTTCTGCTCTGTGTAGATGTAAGTCGAGGTATGAACCGCAGCTTTGATGATCAAATGAAGTTTGTTACCAACCTGTATAATCATCTAGGTAAAACTAAAAAGCCTGTTGTTCTGGTTCTCACGAAGTGTGATGAAGGAGTTGAGCGATACATCAAGGACTCTCATACATTTGCTATCAACAAAAAGAACTTGCAAGTCGTTGAGACATCAGCTCGATCTAATGTCAATGTGGACTTAGCTTTCCTTACACTGATTCAACTCATTGATAAGGGAAGGGGCAAGCATAAAATAATACCATATTTTGAGGCTTTAAAACAACAGAGTCAAATAATTGCCACTGCGAAGGACCGATATGAATGGCTAGTAAATCACATAGTGAAGAATCACAATGAGACCTGGCCTACAATCAGTCGACGTATGCAGCCATCACCAGAATACAAGGAATATGTCTTTTTAGAAGGAACAGCTAAAGCGAAAAAGCTTTTTCAACAGCATGTTCATCGGCTTAAACAGGAGCACATTGAGAGACGTCGTAAAGCATATTTAAGTGCTCTACCGCTGGCCCTGGGTTCCTTAGTTTCTGAACTGGCTGAAATTGAGCATTTAAGCTGGTCTGGGGTGCAGAAGGTACTGGAGTCCAAAAAGGACTTTGACCATTGGTTTGTGGTGCTAGAGGATGCACCATGGGAGGAGACGCCACATCTTGACAACATGGAAGATGAACGCATACCCTTTGATGTGCTGGATACAACTGATGCAGAAATCATATTTGATGCACATCTTGAACATTTGCGAAATGAGTGCAAGCGTGCGGAGATGCGACATGAATTTAAGATGAAACTGGCGTCCTCACCATTTGTCACTCCTGGCAAGCCTTGGGAAGAGGCACGCAGCTTTATAATGAATGAAGACTTCTATCAGTGGTTGGAGGAGCCAGAGTACTTGGATATCTATAACAGGCACCAAAAGGTGATTATAGACAGGGCAAAGGAGGATTTCCAGGAACTTCTGCTGGAGTATTCTGAACTTTTTTATGAACTTGAAGTGGATGCTAAACCAAGTAAAGAAAAGATGGGGGCAATTCAGGAAGCACTGGGAGAAGAGCAACGCTTCAAGGCATTACAGAAACTGCAGGCAGAAAGAGATGCCTTAGTATTGAAGCATATCCATTTTGTTTATCACCCAACCAAGGATACTTGCCCGAGCTGCCCATTCTGTATTGACAACAAGATTGAGCAAATATTAGCCTCGTACTTCCCTATGCGCTATCCTTCCTTTGGAAAGTCTCATATGCATGAAAGCAAAGCTGAAAGGATAAACTTGGTGATTCTGGGAAAAGACGGTTTAGCAAGAGAGTTGGCTAATGAGATTCGGGCTATGTGTGCCAACGATGACTACTATGTGCTTGAAGGCAAATTATATGAGCTAATACTCAGGCCTATTGAAGGTAATGTTAGGCTTCCTGTTAACTCCTTCCATACGGCAACCTTCACACCTCATGGGTGCCTGTGTTTGTACAATTCCAAGGAATCTTTGTCTTATGTTCTAGAAAGTATTGAGAAGTTGCGTGAGTCCACGCTTGGCAGACGGGATAACCATATAGCTCAACTTCCTTTGTCTCTGTTATTAGTCACAAAGAGAGGTGTAGGAGCTTTGAGCGACCTTGGTGGGGAGACAGCCCACATCTTAATCACACAGGGTCAACAAGTAGCCATGAAACTGCAGTGTGAATTTTTGGAGCCAGCATCCCCTGGTTCAGGCTATGGGCGGAATGTGAACGAAAAACAGATAAACCAAGTATTAAAGAGTTTGTTAGAAACAAGAAGGAATGCTGTATTTCGTAGTGGTTCCCCATCTTCACCACCTTTGCCTCCGAGTGTCAGAGACATGCAGCAGGACCAGAATCCAGAGGCAGACTTGCGTATTGTCATGTGTTTGATGTGTGGAGATTCATATGATGTAGACCAACTTCTCTCACCCTTCTTACTGCCTCAGCACTGTAGGCCAACCAGCTCCAGTGGTAATTCAGTAGTGCTTGAACAGACAGTCTGTGACAACAGGCTAACAATAGAGCTGTCCCTACTGTCATATCATGCTTCTTTTACCATGCGCAAGAGTCGGCTGGTACATGGGTACATATGCGTTTACTCTGCTCGCCGCAAAGCCTCATTGGAAACCTTGTGTGCCTTACTCTGTGAGGTTCCAGACATTGTTCCAGTCCAGCTGCTGGCTGTGGGAGAAACAGAGACTGAGCTTACAGACTCAGAATCTGCACGAGAGCTGTTGGTCCAGGGTGAAGAACTGGCCCATGAAATTGAGGGTCGTTTTGCTAGTGTGGTCTGTGGACCAGGTGGAGTTGTGGGAGGACTGCACAGAATAGACATTCTACACTCCTTCTTCATGGAGGTAGCTGAGAAGAAGACTCTTGTTGAGGCAACTCATGTATATGATAATGCTGCAGAGGCCTGTAGCACAAACGAGAATGTGTATTCACCCCACTATGGTTCCCCTAGCCCTGTGACTATGCTGTTAGATTATGAAGAGGACATGGAAGCTTCACCGCCTTACTTTGATGGCACCCTTACCTCTCATAGTGGATTCAAGCTCCCTGACTTGGACTCAGGTGACACATTCTCTGTTATCTCTGAACTCAGTACTTTTGAGAACAAGTTGAACAGCAAAGTCCCTTTACATATGAGGCCCAAACCCAGTGTCACTTTTGACTTCAGAAAGCACAACTTTAACCCCTACATGGACACTAGCCATCGACGGTCTCTTACGTCCAATGTCACCTGGCCTCCCTGTGGGGACGGAGTGTATGATCCATCTGACTATGCAGAGCCAATGGATGCTGTGTCCAAGCCTCGACCCAGCCATGAGGAGAACATATACTCAGTACCACATGACAGCACACAGGGTAAGATCATCACCATAAGGAACTCCAACAGAATGCACTCAAATGGAGGTGTGAATGGGTCGGATAGTGAAGGGGACGGCAGTTCTTTGGAGCGGCGCAGGAAGTTCTCCTCTGCAGGAGTAAAGCCACGATTGTACCGAGATCGATCCAAGCGCCTAGGCAAGTTCAGCAGCTTCCGCACCAGTTTCTCCATTGGCAGTGATGATGAGTTTGGTAGTATTCCAAAAACAAAGGAGGATGATGTGACAGTTCTGAAAGGAGAATCACTGATTGAAGAAGGAGATGACAAGAAAAGGAACATTCTGAGAAGCCTTCGTCGACCAGGCAAAGTAATTTATTTATATGTATTATTTATTACATACCACTTTTCTGTACTTTAGCTATCTTAAAACAAACTTAAGCCCAGAGTCTGGAATAATTTACTCAACCAAAATGTCTCTTTCTCTACTCAATTTCCACAGAAAACCAGACTAAAGCCTCGACACTCGATCTCCAAACCTCTGGAGAGTACTTACTTTGGGGTGCCTTTAGTTAATGTTGTGTCACCTGACAGACCCATCCCATTGTTCATCGATAAATGTATCCGCTTCATTGAGGCCACAGGTAACACTACAGTCTCCTGATAGTTATCTTTCTTGTAAGATATACACAAATACTCAATAGCCATTTTTTCAGATAAGGTTCTGTACAATGGATCAGCTTATAGTAACGCTTACGCTATATAGCAAAAAGTTTGTGGACATATGAGCCACACACCCATATACAGTTCTTCCCCAATCTGTTTCCACAAAGTCTGAAGCACACAATTCATAAGAATGTCCTTGTATGCTGTGGCATTACAATTTAATTTACTGGATCTAAGATGCCCAAACCTGTTCCAGTACGACAATCCCACTGTGTACAAAGACATGGTTTGCCAAGGTTGTGTGACTTGCAAAAAAACGCTGACCTCAACCTTGCCGAACACCTTTGGGATGAACAGGAATGCCACATGTGCACCAGGCCTCCTCACATCAGTGATGCTCTGGTGGCTGAATGGGCACAAGAGCCCCACAACATGGCATGTTCAGAAAACATGTATAGATGTTATGGTCAGGTGTCTGCAAATGTTTAGCCATATAGTCTATCTGTGTATATTCTCTGAACCCAGGCAAGTTGACTCAATTGTCAGCCAAAACTATGTAACACACTAGGCACTGAGACTGAATTGAGAAGATTTGAGTCACCAATCTGGAGGTGTCTGGTTTGTCACAGTCTGATTTGTCTAAAAATATCTATTACCATGAGTCAAGAAAGTTGCTGCTGATGACAGTGCATTCATAGATGGTGTAAGACTTACTTGCTTTTTCCTTTTCTGTCTTTCACTGAACATATACAGTCAAACTGTCAAAACTGTCAAGTTCAGATCTTCAACATACCAATCAAAGTCTGTCTAGTGAAGTGATTTTTTTTAAAGAATGGCTGCTGATAAGACAAACCTTTTGTTCTGAGACAGATCACATGCATCTTTCTCTGTCTCAGGGTTGACTACGGAGGGTCTGTATAGAGTAAGTGGAAACAAGTCAGAGATAGAGAGTGTGCAGCGACAGTTTGAGCAAGGTAAGATCGTAAACACATTATCTGTTTCAAGATGACTAATTAATTTTTTTTTTTTTGCTGTTTGGTGAGGTGGTGCTCGTGTGCATGTCAATTAACACCTAATTATGTAGACTTTTTGTGCATACGTTTTATATATCTTTATATATTTACACATAGAAGCAAGAATGACTCCAATTAAAATGTCAAATTCTGATTAGTAGATCAATGAACAGATTAGTTCTGTTATTAGTTCCTGGTTTTAATGCACTTGTACAGTATGTATTTGTTCATTTTCACTTTTTTTCCAACTATAGACCATGGCCTGGACCTGGTAGAGAAGGACTTTCCGGTGAACACAGTAGCTGGAGCCTTAAAGAGCTTTTTCTCTGAGCTGCCCGATCCGTTGGTCCCATACAGTCTACAAACGGAGCTGGTGGACGCTTTCAGTGAGATTTCTTAAGGAGGATCATTATAAAAAATTATATAATTATAATTATGAGACCGAATGATTAATAATCCAGAGATGAGCTGATTAGCGTGACTGTAAGCTAGTCAAGCGTCTTTCACTGTTTTATTGGTGTGCTTGTGTATTTCTTTCTTTGTGTTTGTGCAGAGATAAATGACCGAGAGCAGAGATTGCAGACGATGAAGGATGTGCTGAGGCGATTTCCTCGTGAGAATTATGAAGTTTTCAAACATGTCATGGGCCACCTGAACAAGTCAGTGTCTTTGACAGAAGATTTCAATAGAACTGTATAGCTGTATCTTCTGAATGACTCTGTTACCATACAGCAGAATTTTTTTTGCTGTTGAGAACTAAAGTTAATCAGATTATGAATGTGTTTGGTCATTATTAATTCATTTTTTACAGGGTTAGCCAGTGGAACAGAGTCAATCTGATGACCAGCGAGAACCTGTCTATCTGCTTCTGGCCCACACTCATGCGACCTGATTTCACCACCATGGACGCTCTTACAGCCACACGCACCTACCAGACCATCATCGAGACGTTCATACATCAGTGCGCTTTTTTCTTCTACAACCAAGCTCCCGCTGAGTCTCCCACAGGCCTCTACGGCACTTTGGCACCCTCTGCCCTGCCCCCTTCACCCAGCGCGGCCCCCTCGTGCACCCCTTCACCTCCGCATTTCAGCCCGGCTCTGCATTCGCCCCCCAGCTCGCCCCCTCTGAGCCCCCTCACCGTCCCCTCAGAGACACACACACTGTGAGACAGGGAAACACACACAAAGTTAAAGATTGCTCATATCTACTCGCACGTACAGTATATGCTGCAGTCTTTACATAGACACTTACTATGTAAACACAATTCCACACAAGATGTGTGCATATTTAACTTTGCATGTAGCGACTGGAATCAACGCCGTCTGAGAGTTTGTGAATGATTTCTGTTTTGCACACACTTGAAACTGTAGCGTGTTGATGACGCACACACCGTCCTCCTGTCCCGCTGTGGACCGTCACTGTTCAGGGGGACCAGAACTTCTTAATGCAAGTCCATCTTCTAGAGTTTAGCAGACTTCTGAGTGTGCAGTTTTCCTGTTCTTGTCTTGTCTCTCCGTTTTTCATTTTTTTAATTAATTCTCTCACTCCATTCCTCCGTTCCTGCTTTCCTGATCTCAGACTGTAGCTGCTTTTTTTCAGCCACGCATGAAGGAAATACAGTAGGGAGACGCACTACAAATTAAAATCCATCCAAGCACTTATTCGAACGCTCTTTGATGAAGTTAAACAGACGCTTTGAGAGTGCTGATCGAAAAGAAAAGGAGAGAGAGAAATAGAATTACTATTGCTGCATGCTTATTTGCAAAGACAAAACTTCTTTTTTTTTCCAGTGTTGATTTAATCTACCTGATCCCTTGTTAAAAGACAGCATGGATTTGAAAAAAAAAAAAAAAAACATTCAAGATGTCACGTACGAAAGTTTTGATTTCACTTTCTTCTCTGTGTGATATGAGGCTTTGACAGTTTTGCTTTTATTAGTTCCTGTGGATCTGTGCTTTTTAATGAGATTTGATTGGCTGAATCTGGAACTCCAGAGTTTAACCTCTAAACCTTTAACCTTTTAGCCAAGGGTGATCCCAGAACACTTCCACCCTAAAAATGGGACGTAAAAAAAAAAAGACACACACACACACACACACAGGCCTTCTTTGGACATCCTCTGTTTTTGTCACTTACTAATGTAAAGCACTTTGATTTTTTTTTTATGTTTTGTTTAGGACTGATTTTGTGAAGATTAACACTGAATTGCATTTGGTGTAGCCTGTATCTGGGAAAGTTTATGATCCTAATGAAGCATCTGTTCATTTCTGTACTGGGTTTTCCTTGTATATCTGTGACAATAAGACTAAACTGCAACTAATGTAGACATAAACTGCTAATGATATCGTTTCACCGCTGTCTCCATGCACTCTGTGCAGAGTTCCTGTTCTCCGTTTCTCCGGTCTTTTAACACATCTCGTTGCATTCTATCAATCCATAAGGTGTATAAGGTTACAGTGACTCATTGTGTGTAGATTGTAAATGCCTTTTTCTTGTAAAACATGAAGCCTTTCTAAATTGGAAGACATTTGTAATTTTGTCAGTAATTCTAAATGTGTTCCTGTTTTGGTAGGAGATGAAAATGCTTAGCTGGATTTGAATAGATGGTTCACAGAAGTACAAAGAACTGGGATCCCACAAGGCCCACAAGATATGGAAAGGTACAGGGGGAAAAAAAGCCTAGGTCCGTAGGCTGTTTGATGTTACGTGATTCTGATGACGTGAAAGGTGAAAGGTGGAATGGACAAGTTGGAGGAAAACCTGTACTGTGCTAATTTAGACAATATTATGAGAGAAATGTGTAAACAGAAAATCACCACATATGTTGGACATGATCCGTGTTATGAAGAGGAGTGATTTTTCAACCGAATTAAAAGACTTGCCTGCTATATCCAGGCAGTAGATATAAGCAACTACCTTGTCCTGCAAACATCCTTGTTCTGAAGAACACAAATACAAAGCATGCAAAATTTTTAAACTTTTCTTTTACTGTCCCGTGGATTAGCCTAGCAACAAACCTTCAATGCCACAGCAGCTCTCGATGTTAACATTGCAATTGTTTAGCATAGGTTAACTACTCTCAAATGTTAGTTAGCTACATAAACATGGCCATGCAAGTTACATTACCTTTGACAAAATGCTCATGAGCATTATCTGAAGCCAAAAATGGCTTGTGAATTTTTGTCACAAAATTCACAAGCCATTTTTGCTGACATGTTTTGGCCAGTTTCTTGCATTTCACCCCCCATAAAAGCTCCTTGTAGGTTCTCGGTTTGATTGATTTGAGCAACCATTAGGGTTCACAGCAGTTTAAATGTCTAGTTAGTTTGTTTCGAGAAATATAAGTTGTTTGGAACAATATCGTCGATAGATGCAAACAAGAATATCTGTGCAAGCAGCAGGATTGGTCAGAGTTGTTTTTTCTTTCTGATAATTTAATTAGTTCAAATACTTGTTTCTTAGGTCCCATCAAGCTGAAAAGCTCTACCAAGATCACAGCGAACATCTGCAACACCTTAGCATCTGACGGGCCAATGCCCCAGCAACCCATTAGTGAGACCGTTGCTTAGGCTGCACAATCATGGAATTTCTTCAGGAACTTTGTCAAAGTTACCACTAGGAGGCAGCACTTCTTACATCATAGGAGCCCAGCATTGGTCCTGGACAGCCCCCTTCCCTGCATGTTGTATTATTGTTTTTCCCTTTGCTCTAACACTCACTTTAATACAAGAAGGGCTGATTAGTCGAATCAGGTGTTTTAGAGTAAGGAAAACACTAAAATGTATTCTCCAGGATTGGAAAGCTGTGATTTAGATACTGAGACAATGTCCTGTCGCTGAGATACACTAGAGTTACGGCAATACAACTTTACACAGCAGCTTTAAAAACTTTTAAACTAATTATCCAATACTGACCAGTAAAAAAAACTGCAAGCACATTCAAAAGATTTCTGCTGGCTTAATGGATGATTCATTCTTTCCCAATTCATAAATAACCTTTTTTAAATTCTACTTTCGTATTACATGTTAGCGTGTTCGGTTTTCTGTAATCTGAGCTCAACTTCCTGCGCACACTTTTGTCTAATTTGCTTCTCCCCTGGCATCCATCCATTTATCCATCCAAAAAAAGGCAGTACAAAGGCAGACATATCCTACCACTGTTTTTAGGTGTGTTAAGAGGTGTTCTCATTCACCTGGGCACCAGGTGACAAAGGTAAGGATGAATAATTGTAACTTTTTTGTCAATTCCCAAAAACTCCCCACTACCCAACAAATTGGGATGTGCTATTATAATTAATGATGGGTGTGATGACGCTGAATTAATGTTACTACCCCATTGCTGATTACTGTCCTATAAAAACATGTCCTGAAATTATTCAAACCTCTTAATTTAGAGATGTTGTGGAAAGTCTGTATAACCGCAAAGGTGGACTAAATCCGGAAATGGGATGTTCAACAAGCACACATGGTCAGGTGCGTCACATCTGCACCACCTAGAGGACATTTATCTGTATTGATTTATTAGGAAAGGCTTTATCTGAAAAGAAATTTCTGATTGGTTAGTCAATGTCATGTGACGTAGGTCGAAAAGGGGGTAGTGGCCATGTTTGATTTCAGTTTACCCCAGCTCCATGAGGCACGCTGCAAAGTTTTCAATCCCTCATCATCCTTTCGTTGTACGCCTTGGAAAGGATCATTTGTAAGTAAAGATATTCATTTATATTTTATTGATTTTATTGTGCATCCATTTGGTGTATTTGTTTAGTAAGTAATGAAAATACAGTGTTTGTGCTATCCTGGTTCCTGTGTCAAGCTTAAAAACTGTAGTATTTGTATTACAGAAAGAAACATTTGTGAATATAATTACTTTATTCCTGATGTAACATGACACACTATCTGTGTATTACAGTTTCACGAACAGTGGTGGATGCTTGGAACCAGTAAAGCACTGAAGACCAGACACCTTTTGTTCTGACTTTATTTTAAGTCCAGCTATGTTAGCTGGCTGTCGACATGTGACATTATTTACAATGGGGAAGAACAGTGAAAAACCATATCCTCAAAGGGCACTCAGGACGAGAATCTACAGGAGTCACAGTCCGTGGCATACTGACAAATCCTTTGCTCTTCGTTGCGTATTTACATCAGATAGAATGTGCACAACGCAAGCATAGAAGAGATCAGTTGAGGAGACAAGAATAGTTGCTTCATGTTCATCCACTACATCCTCATGCTGAAACTGATTAATAGCTAGCGTTGTTGCTGGCAAAGCAAGAGTGAGGACAGAGGCTGTATGCACATGTGCTGTTTGTTCAAAAAGAAACAGAGCATGGAAGGCACACTGATGGCCTTAGTACATGAAAAGAAGGCCACATCTGCCATGGCTAAAGCAAAAGTACTTAAAGAAGCAGCACAGCTCATAATTGATGAAGGTGGCCTGTGTTCATGCCAAGACATAGTCTCACCTGTAGACTTAAATATTGCAAAAGTGACTCTAGAGCAATACTCGAGTCTACAGAATGCTACTACTCTAACAATTAAGACAGAGGCTGTAATTGTGCACATAGATCCTGAAGTGATGCCGACTCCAAAGTCAATCAGCTTGAGCAAAGCTATTAATGAATTCTTCTTGCTTCTCTGAACCATCAGAGATGAACTATATGGACAGAAGTAATGGGTTTCCATGGCAGAACCACTGCATACAAGCCTTACATCACCAAGCATAATGGCACGTGTCAGAAGCAAGCCACCACTGGACTCTGGAGCAGTGGAAATGTGTTCTTTGGAGTGATGAATCATGCTTCTCTATCTGGCACTCTGATGGATGAGTCTGGGTTTGATGAATGTAAAAGCTGTAAAGTATGGTGGAGGAGGGATAATGCTGTGGAGTTATTTTTCAGGGGTTAGCCTTGGCCCCTTAGTTCCAGTGAAGGGAAATCTTAATGGTTCAGCATACCAAGACATTTTGGATAGTTGTATGCTTCCATCGATGTGGGAACAGTTTGGGATGGCCCTTTTCTGTTCCAGAATGACTGTGCCCCAGTGCACAAAGCAAGGTCCATAAAGGCATGATTGGGTGAGAATAGCATGGAAGAACCTGACTGGCCTGCAGAGAGCCCTGACCTCAACCCCATCAAATACTTTTGGAAAGATCTAGAATTTAGACTGGGAGCCAGGCACTCTCATTCAACAATAATTCCCACAGATACACTTCAAAATCTTGCAGAAAGACCCAAAAAAGTGGGAGCTGTTGAAGCTGCAAATGGGGAAAAAACTCCATATTAATGACTATGGATTTAGAATGGGATGTCATAAAAGCTCATGTGGGTGTAATATATAAGTGTCACAATACAGTAGGTGTTCTTATAGTGTATGTCAGTTACTAAAATTAAAATGCCAGCTTTCCAGAAACCATCCTCCCTGGCCACACAGCCCACTCCAGCACCAATACCTTCCACAGACCAACACCACCCTACGGCAGTGAGTTGAACCTCATTTGTACTGGCTTCCAATCATATTAATACCTGAGAACACTTAGAAGAGACCTATGGCTCTTCAGAAATTGTAGAGAAAGATGTTCTTGGAGGAAATGAATAGAGAAGTATTCATGGATGATACCAACAGTTGGGTGGTTTCACTTCCTTTCCATGCACAATGGAGTAAAGAGCCTGATGCTGCCCACCAATGTGGGAGAGTTTTGTTATCTTCATGCAAAGGATTTTTTGACCAGAGCCATGCTGAGCCTGCACCACCCTTAGAAAATAGGGCAGAAAAGTTGTATGTACCAATTTTTGGTACAGGAACCTTGAAGGACAGATGGTGGTGGATTTTGCAAAGAGGATGGAAATGGCTGGATATTTCCAAAAGAAGGAAGAGCACAGGGTTACCTACAAGAGTGGAGACAGGAGTTCACAGGTAGATTACATTCTATGTAGAAGAGGTTGCTTAAAAGAGATTGGTGA
>JAOUQY010000032.1:13290805-13300880 GCA_028566355.1 Doras micropoeus | reverse complement strand
GACCCAGACCGCCCCACCCGGGGATCGAACCCGGGACCTTCTTGCTGTGAGGCGACAGTGCTACCCACCAAGCCACCGTGTTGCCAATGAGAAATCAGTTTACTTAAAAAAAAAAAACATAACAGAAAAAACACTGCATGCAGTTTTTTTGTCCTGAACACTTTGGCTCTGATGGGTCATATTCCAGCCAATATTCTTATAGGGAAAAACAAGCTAAGTGTTGTATGACTGACAGAAGAACCTCAGTGTGGTTGGTTCTGTGACACACAAATGACAAAATCCATAATCAGTAAGGAAAGTTTCCAGCACAGAGTCTTCAATAAGGACAATCTTTGGGCTCAGACAAATACATTTATGGAAGCTGGTTTTCAATATATATGAAGAAAATATAAATTAAATGTTTCTTTAAAATCTGTTAAATCATTATCAACTCACATACAAAGGTAACATAAAAAGTAAAATACTTGAAGAAATCTTCAACTTCAACTTCCAAAAAAGGAAATATATACTTAAAATCATGATTATAATAATAATAATAATAATAATAATAATAATAATAATATCACATACAATTAACTTCATTGCATACTCCAACAATACTAATGTTATTAAAGTGCTTCTGTACACACAGACATGCGAGTAAAAATCCTTCCAGCAACAGGTATTAGAGATGTCCTGCTTTGTTTTTCCTCTCCCTCAGATCACCACATCGGTTCCTCGGTTTGCTGTCCGTGTTGGAGTTTTCCGGTGTTTCCTGCACCACCAGAGCAACAGCCCTATCACAGCCACTACCACCAACACCACTGCTGCTCCAATAAGCACCAACTTCACCGCAAGCCTCGTTTCAGAACTGTTAGGCTCAAACTGGGCGCATGAGTAGCTCTTCCGGGCACTGACGCCAGCCTTGTTCACTGCCTCCACGCACACCTCAGTGCCTGGAGCTATATCTCCCAGCTCCATCATCCTCCTATTTTCTCTCGCCTCATGAGCCTCATTCTGACCCTCCACCTGAATGCGGTAATGAGTAACCATGGAGGATGGAGCACACCACCGCACCACCACCATTCCCTTGCTTTCTAAAGACAGACTCCCGATAGAAGGAGGTTCTGGAAGGTCAAACAGGCTGCTGAATCCGGGGCAAGAGCAGGACAGAGCAAGTGCGAGCTTCTGACACGACTCCTGCTGGTCCTTACAGTGGTCATACTGGCAGAGCGGAGGCGGAGAACCCGCAGATTTGGCTGTTGTTTCTGTAGTTTCCTCATAGTAATTATCGTAGTCTTCAGCAGGATGGAATAAACGAGGTTTTAGACCGGTGGTTCGGTGGGTGGCATTGCGTGGTGATGATGACGATGATGCTAACATGGAGAAGATGAGTAAGCTGATGGAGAGAAGGCACGAAGGAGCATGATGCTTTCTCAACATGGTGTCTGTAAAGAAAGAATGCTAGCAGTTAGGACACAACAGAAGAACTATAAACATATTCATATCACGTGATAATGCATTCCTAAAGCATTATACATATTGATGAACACACCTTATACTTTAGAACTCTCAAATTTGTTAATGTATTATAAATAGTGTTCAAGTGAAGCTTGATGAGAAATAAAAGTAAATAGTGAAAACTAAATGATAACTTGTTTGTTATTATGTTTAGGTTTTAATATCATGCATCTGTTTATAACCTACCTTCTACACAGTGGGAACATAAGCAAAATGAGCCTTAATTTCTCTGATGTTGGTAGTACAAACACTTCTTATAACGCATACCACTAACAATGTATTAAATTCATTATTATTATTTCTGTAATCTGTAACACCTTTCATAAGTCACCATAACAATATATACAATGTATATATGTATAATTATACATATGGCCTAAAAAGCCAAATCCCCTGATTCAAAGAAATTCGGAAGTACATTTATACTCAGTTCATTACTAGAATAGTTTAAGCCAGGGAGAAAACCACAAGAGAAAAAAAAATGCTGGATAAATGAACTGCTCTTTGTGCTTGAAGCTTTAACTGTAATAAGCCAGAGACCACAAATAAGTTTCAAATATGGTTTTAAAAAAAAGACATCTGCTTTTGTTCATGAAACTGATTTTAGATTTTAAAACATCTACCCAAACAGAACTTCGAAACAAACGAGGGGAAAAAAACACATTCAAGGTTCTTTGTATGTATTTATTAGATGTATTTATTTCCCCCAAACATAAGTCAAGACATTATCTCATTTGAATACGTCCTAGAATGTTTAGCAGTTTGTTTAAAATAGAAGCTGATTTTCAGCTTGGTTATGTTTGAGCTGTTTGTGTTGATGTTTTGAGTGTTATGCTTTTCATGTATGTATGCACACTAAAAAAGTAATAATGCACAGATCAGTGTATTTAAATAAGCATAGATGGGTGTATGTGACTTGGTTTTTATGAGCTGAGCAGACTGCTTTAATTAAAAGAAAGCTTGTGGCCTTTGGCACAGCATGTCATGACGAAACAATTGGTGAAGTTTAACCGTTTTTTTAAACTGAATTATAATCCCTATAAAATTACAATTTCCCTATAAAATATTGTTTAAAAGATGCATCTGAATTGATCCTGTCATCTTAGAATCACAGTTAAAATAATGATTTAGGTGTCAAATGAATGCAATTCATAAGCACACGTTTTTAAAAAATAATGCAGCCAAAGCTGTATGGATGTTTCTGGTGCTTATTTTATGCTGTTCTATGCTGTTGAGAACCTCAGTCGCTGTATTTGTTAGATTTATGCTGCATTTTGGAATGCAGTACAAACAGTTTACAGAAAGCAGGCACAAGGAGTATAGTAAATCCAGCCCTTAAAACCAGCACGTGTTGCGCAAGAAAGTATGCTGTGTGTGTGTGTGTGTGTGTGTGTGTGTGTGTTAGAAAGCCACAGGCAGCGCAAACTGTGTATTCCAGCCAAGTTTTGCAACAAGAAAAGAATGCAGAAAAATCACTAAGTGGTAAATTATATTGCAAGTTGTGTAGTAGAAATGAGTAGCAGGTCATTGCAATACATGGTGATATTTCAAAGCTACACTGTAAAAGTGGATCATTCGATCAGTCGCCTCACTACACATTGATGTTTTCTAAATAAAGGGGTTAAAGGATTGGCTTACCTTTGGGGCTGTTATCTTCTGTTCCTGTGTGTGTATAGGTGTGGTGAATCGACCTCGCTCTCATTCCAGCCTTTATAAACATCTCCAACTCCCCAACAATCGCCTCATTTTCCTCCTCCCTCATCTCCCCCTCCCTCTCCTTCTCCCTTCCACTTCTCTTTCTCTCAATGCTTTTGCCGTCATGCTCCAAAGTTCTGCACTAAGCAGTGCACCCAGTGCACCATGTGCGTGTGTGTGAGTGTGTGTGCGGTGATTAGTGCCACACTGCACTGGCTCACAGGAATCACTTACACACACATTCTTGTGCTAGTAGAAAACCTGGTGCTACATACCAGAGGAGTAAGGTATAATTATGTCTTTATTTATATTCAGAATTTTTCTTTTGCTGAATACTTTTGTTCTTTTGAGTACATTTGAGTACAAATGCAATGATAGATAGAGTCAGACACCACTTTGACTGCCAAACCATTCATGGAAGCCCTTGGTATTGAGTTATTTAATAAATATATTTCTGAAACTTCCATTTGTATAACCCATTTTTGTCAAAATATTGATTAGATTCCATTTGGCATGACTTATTTGCTCAAATTTGAAGGCTTTTGCACAGTCATAACTGACAAACAAGTACTGTATTCTTTTTTAAGTGTGTTGGATTCAGGGGTGGACTAGATCATAAACCAAAAAAGTACAATATAATACCACATTTCAATATATCTTGATTTTCAAAGAAGACATTAAATAGCATACCGCATGGGATTAGCAGAGGACATAGTGAAAGACTGGATTAGAGAATAACAATTTACTCTTCAGTAGTTCAGGAAAACAGTGATGTCCTGTCTCATTTTCAAATAGTGTTTTTTGTTCTTGTAAGAATAAATGCTCCTGTTAAAAAATAACAGAACCTGGAACTGTTTAAAATTTAGAATGCATCAATAGGGGAAGTAGCAGTAGGAGTAGAATTAGGAGAAGTTCTCAGTAATTCTGCATGTCTAATCAGAGTAGTCTCACTCATCAGAGCGTACTGGAACGAGTTGGCTTTTACTCTGCCAGCGTGATAAGAAAGAACACAGAAACCAAATGCACTACCAGTTACGACCAGCTTATGACTCAAGCTCAGTGAAATGGCTGGTATCAAATTTCCACCACATGGCTTTAACAAGGCCATGTAATAGTGCACAGATGAGAAAATTTGATCTGCCAACGGAGCTTTCATGCTAAGTGTGCTTCTTTTAACCTCGTAACAAATCAGGACAAGGAAGAAAACCAAAATTGAGAATAAAGTGAAATTTGTCTAGAGTTGTTAGAGAGAGACAAAAATGTTTCCTTGCTCATATTCCAACAAAATATAAAAGAGTGTGTATTTTGGGGAATTTTCTGCCATGTAACATCCCACATTAACTGTAGCTACATTTAGTCCAGGGACGATAAACAACCTCCTCATTAACAGGTTCAGCATTCTTTATTTTATCTGCATTACTGATAATACTAACTTAAGTCTAGAAAACAAGCCAGGCTAGTTAGATAGCTGATAGTTGCAGTGTTCTTGTTATGTAACCCGTATGTATTTTTTGTGCAATAGCTAACTCATCGCAGGAAGTGGTACCATACAAACGACATGTCATTTTTCACACGTCACTGTGGCAAAGTATTTGACTGATTAACAACTAGAGGAATTTTTGCTTCAGCTATTAGAGGAACTTCTTGTAGCAAGGGTTGCCACACTGCCTTAATGTTTGCACGCTAATCTCAATGATTCCATTCTCCCGTTTCAATTTTACAAAATATTACTGAATCAGCTATAGTGTTTCTGTATGGCTTAGCGGTCTGAGTCTGGCTGGCATTTCCTGAAGTGAATGTAGACTCAAGATCATTCTTCCTGTACTGTATATAGTAGAGACTTGTGAGTATTTAAATCAATAGATGGTGTATGTTGTTGTGGAAAGCTTGGACGGAATGCGTCATCACGATGTCTACCTCACTGTTCAGTTCCTAAGTGTAAAAAACTCTGACAGTGTTTATATTAGTGCCCTCATTCTGTTATATACAGCTATTTTTTTCACACTCACCTTCTTTGAATAGCACATGAAAGAGAAAATGATTACAACAGTATGTCAGTGATGATCGCCATTACTGCCCAGAATAAGGTCATTGTAGGTCAAATTCTTCACTGAGCAGCTTTTGTTGAGTGCTGGGAAAAACTGGTGAGCTGTACATGAGGTGGACTCAGGGAAAAAAAGAAAAGGATAGAGACAGAGGGGTTGTGAAGTAATGAAAAAGTACATTGGGATGTGAGACACACTGTTTCAGGGAGGTATGTTTAGAGATGAGACAGTGCTGTGCTGGATCAGATGTATTTAGATAACCTTGACTGGAACCACACCTAGATCAGGTCCAGGAGTGTGTCAGAGAACATAATGGTTACATGGCATACCATATCATTGTGGTCTCATTTATGTACTCTGCTGTTTCATCATATTGGTACGTGCTACTAGAATAAACAGTGGTTTCCCCATCTTCTGTGGAAGTATGACTACCAGCAGACAGCATCCTTCATGCAATCCCGAAATGTTTAAAATGTTGATACTCTAATGGAAAAGCCGGGTGATCTAAGCCCAGACTGTGCCTGTGCGTGTGTGACTGTATGCCAATAAATGTTTTATCTAACAATTAAAGAACTCGTTTATATTTGTGTGTAACAGTGTTTAAAAGGCCAGCTGCTGCTAAACCTAGTTTGTATATCTAGAGGGAACAGTGTGTTCAACATTGTAAATCTTTTCCTCTCAAAAGTTGGGATCACTTGTGCAACTAGGGGTGTAAACATCAGCTGATACGATTTCAATTCAATAGTTGATAATATTTCAATTAATAAGTCAGATTTTATATTTGACGATATCACTGATCATATCATGCTAATTCAATATGATTTCCATTTACATGACAACAATTTGATAACAGTGACAACAATTTGATAATTTACAACAGTTTGTAAATAACATATCAGTTTAAAAATATGAATTATTTTATGCAGCATTTCAGTCATTTCCTTTCAAAATGATGCGTCAATCCACACTGTCGGACTGTTACACCCCTATGAGCAACATGTTTCCACTTCAGAGCCATTTTGACATTGCTGTTTCAGCACTGTTCTCAAATGTCCATTCATTCTTGCCAATGCTTTTCTAAACAGAATATGAAACCCAGAACAGTGAATATCAACAATGTATCAGTAGGGGTGTGTGAGCTGGTTTGTTGAGTGTGTGTTTGTGTGACAGCCATGAACTTCTCACACAGTCTTTAACCAAAAGGCATGTTGTAACACACACACTCGCGCAAACACACAGACACACACAGACACACACACACAAACACACACACACACCACCACCACCACCACCACCAAAGGGGGTTAATGGACATTCTTAGGCAGGAGTACTTTTAAAAAAAAAAGTTTTGCATGTATGGGTTGCTGTATCATGCTGGAAGGTGGACTGCTGATCTGTTGCGTGTATGTCCCCACTTTGCACCCAGGTTTCTCAGGATTAGCTCCAGATCCACTGCAACCCTGACCAGGATAAAGTGTTCACTGAAGATGAATGAACACATGAACATGACATTACTTGTGGAAAATTGAGAGATTGTACCTTCATCTAATAGGAAAAGATGTAAAAATTACACTCACAAATATTGGAATCCTGTTTTTATTCAGAAAAGCTACAGGGAAATGATAGAAATAACTACTTCTAAAGTAGAACAAATCATCTGACTCTGCCCTCCAGTTTCGCTTGCTAAAATAGTAAGTAAATTAGCATCAGTGATTTGTTTTGTTTCTGTGGCTACACTTTATTCAGGGATGATGGACCAAGTATTTTTTTTTGTCAGACTGCATACTAATTGAGGTTCTGCTTGACATAATGTGTGGGCATTTTTGGCTTGGACCAGTGATAATTTCCCAAATGTATCTCCATTACTGCAGGGTTTATTCTGAGCTGGATAACAAGCTAAAACCTAGTTAGCACTGCTTTGAAGTGTAAAGTAATACAAGTGTTAATTTGACATTATTAACTGATGCCCAAGAATTTTTAGCAGTTTTAAGTTGGATGTAGGAGCTTTTGGTTCAGAAGTCATTTAAAGGAAAATTTTTTAAAGAATTTTGACATTCTTAATTGTGATTACAAGTCATGACTTTTTAACCAATTCATGGTCAGTTATTTTAGGCAGAGACTTTTGGAAAAGACGCCATGAACATGTACCAATAACAGACACTTGATGTGGTTACATAGTCTTCATAAGCAATCTCTTAGCTGCATCAGAATCTACTCACTGACTGCTCCTGCTGGAACCCAGAAGAACGGAACATACGGTTCCAATAAATTTAATTCAGATAGCACTTTGAAGCATAGACACGGTCACAAAGTGTCTTTAGACTGATCCCTAATGAGCAAACCAGAGGTGACACAGACTCAAAATGCAACCCATCCACTTCTGAATGAGATTACAGTAAATCATTGCAGTATACAGGGGTGGAGGAGTAAAGACAAAACAGTATTGAGTGTGTTAAAAGGATAATCAGTTTTTATGATTACAGCAGCAGCTCTTGGGAACAGATCCACAGTATCTGAATTAGAGTATCCATTGAAGCAAGTGAGACTTTGCCATTTCTGTACTTAGTATTGCACAAAAGGATACAAAATACCAGATAGCTTAACAGGTCTTGCCATTTCACACTGGCAAAAACACAACACTAAATCATTTTCATTTCCATGCCAACCCTCACTGGAAAATCATTTCTCCATTGTAAATAACATCCCATATTTTTTTCTGTCTCAAAGTACATATTTACCAAGTCATATAGCGAGTGGCACTCTCAGGGGAGCTATGTCTGTTCTGTGAGAAAGCTGGATTGGTGGACAGATGGACACAGAGGAGTCGGGAATATTCCAAACTCCAGAAATAACCCTGGAGGATATGTACTGTATGTCTGAATCAAAGGAAGATGTTAAATTAGCAAACAGTGCTAAGGCTCATGGGAACCATTTCAATTTCTAGAATGCCTGGGTTACAAATGAAAACCATTGGGGGCACATTTGCTTTGAACACAAGCCAAATTGAAACATTTTCAAGCGCAGAAAAAAAAAACATTTACTGCTTGTCTGAGACATTTTCTTTTGGCTATTTCTTTAGAGACTGAACAGGATTATCTCGTTCTATGTATCACAGTTCTGTCTGCGTGTTTTTGAACTTACTCCGCGCATGACCCTTCTCAATCTTTCATTACTTATTAAATTCGAGCTTTAGACTCCTTCCTTCCTTTCCTACTTCCTGTCGTCCTGCACATCTGTCTCTCTCACTCTGATTCCCCATTTTTGTTTCCCCCTCCCTGTCAGCACATCTGTGAGCAGTTAGTTGGGGTGTGTGTGTGTGTGTGTGTGTGTGTGTGTGTAATAGTTGAGTGCAGCTGCAGGAAAAATTCTTCCATTTCACACATCCTGATGGACTGCTGGGGTATGAGAATCTGGGCGTAGTCTAAAGAGTGTGTTCTGTGGGGTTGACATAAGCATTACAGAATGGGCGTTCAGGTTTACGTGAATGAGTCTGTGTATTAGTGTTTACAACGTATGAGTAAATCTTTCTGGAATATGAGAATGACAAACTCTGTTAGTTTGTTCCAATACTGCTTTTAACACACTATCTCTAACTTCACCTCAGATCCTTTTTGTCATCATAGTGATGGCAAAAATTAGATAAGCTTTTGAATGTACAAATTACTCCACCTAAATCTACTAACCTCAATGACTGCACCTGTTGCCTGGGTAATCATTCATCTATATTATTCTGCAAGTGATCGCTTTTGCTGATCCATACTAAATCTAAATCTATGGAATGAAAGGTCTGGATTTCATCTTGAGCTTGTGATTCACATAATTTTAAGGGTTTCTCTCACCTACCATAAAAAAACATGTAAGGAGGTAGATTGGCTATTCTACATTGCCCCTAGGTGTGAACAGGTGTTTGAATGTACGCTCGTGTGAGCATCTAGCAATGAACTGGTGATTCTCCAGCTCCACCACCACCCTGATGCTCACGTAAGTGCTTACTGAGGATGAATGAATGAGTGGTAGGAAAAGCCATTTATCCTACCAATGGGTCATCGGGGTTCTGGAGCCTATTCCAGTGCTCACTGGGCAGAAGGAAGGGAAAACCCTGGTTGTATGGTATGTCCAATTCACCTGACAGCAAGTCATTGGACTGTGAGAGGAAAACAGAAGCTCCTGGAGGAAACCCACACAAACATGAGGGCAACATGCAAACTCCACACAAAGAAAGGGCCCTGGCCCAGCCCAGGACTCAAACCTGGGTGTTTCTTGGTATGAGAAATAAAACAAAGTGAAAAACTAAACTTTAAAAGAGTAAAGAACAGAAAGTAAGGGTTAACAAGTGCTTCTTGATTCTTAAGGAAGCATGAGTCATAGGAGGCTAATTATAAATGCAGGTGGTTACCTAAGAGTGTGTAAGCAGTCACTGATCCCACATTTGCACTGTGTATGAATGTGTGTGAGTGAATCACCCAAGGTCAGGATGTTTCATTATGTTGGGGAACACAGACAGTGACACGCTGAGACAGAGACAGAGACAGAGACAGAGACAGACAGAGACAGAGACAGTATCACACACCATGGTGACAGGATGAGGTGTGCCGACTCAAATCATTCAGTCTGAATCATGAGGTCACTGCTTCTATGCACATAGAAAGAGATAAATGAAGACAGAGAGAGAAAGAAAGAGAGAGAGCACTTCTAGCACTGTTGCTGTGCCATAAACCATGGACTATGACTTAATAAGCATGTACAGGGGTTAGACATTGAAACTGAAACACCTGTCATTTTAGTATGGGAGGTTTCATGGCTAAAGTGGACCAGCCTGGTGGCCAATCTTCATT
>JAOUQY010000032.1:13170246-13180814 GCA_028566355.1 Doras micropoeus | reverse complement strand
TGCCTGCGCCCTATGTGGCCGGCTAGGCACCGGCTCCCCCGTGACCCTGAAAAGGAATAAGCGGCCAAGAAAATGAAATGAAATGAACAATGCAGTGGTCAAACGTCAAAAAATCGTACCCTTCCAAACATTGTATCCATAATCATCACTATTACAGAAGTGTCCAATAATTTAATGTCAAATAAGCAAGAAGGAATAGGGCTCACTTTTTTAAGATCATATACTGGTAGAGCGAATCCCAATATCAACAATATTAACAACTTGTATGGAAAATATAATTCAACACTTCTGCATTAGCAAACTTATATATCTTGAACAGTATATCATTATACATATTGTGTATGGTAGGAATATTTTAGCGTTGTGATAGTATATTTTTGTCATATTGTCCACCCTTAATGTAAAAAGACCTAAAGAGGCAAAGGAAATAACTGTCTGTTTAACTACGTCATAGGGATCTCACATGGTCAAAACTATATATTATATAAAACATCTAGGATTGTTTGAGTGCTTCTTAACATCAAGGAAGGATCCTTCACAGCATTTCGAGGATTCTACGCCATCAAAACATTATTGAACCCTGCTGAAAGTTCTGTCCTTCATTCAGAGAATTTTCAAGGATGACAGAAGTGTATCCACTGTTCTTAAGGTACCCACAATCCTGTGCATGGAACTGCAGGTGGGACCTTTTCTATGATGCACACCTGCACACACACTAGACTGTTTTCCAAATGCTAGGAAATGCTAGGTTTTGCCTAGCCTCCAAATGACCGGACTTATCAAGGGACCTCCTTTACATCGAGAACCAGCAACTGCATACATATAGTGACCAATAAACTGTAACATTCCTCAAAGCAGACAGAACTTAGTAAGATGCACTTTATATTCATACTAAACCTTACTTTTAATATTTTTACATCTAATTTTCATTCACTATTCATACTACCTACTACATACCACAGGGTTGATGTTAGGCTCTCAACAGTTTTGTGTGTCTCTGTCTCTGCATGTGTGCAGTCTTCATTTGCTGATCTAACCATGTCTGATCATTCAACATGTTTTTGATTGATCCCCTTCTCAGGCTAATCAATCATTATGGTGTAAGTTGTGGCTCTTTTGTCTATCCTTGTTTCAGAGTGGACAAACCTCTCGAGATTAGTGATGAAAGTGTGCTTGTGTGTCATGTTACAAATGCACATGCTCTCACACACATACACAAGCTAATGCTAGGCAGTCATTGACTACTGGCAGCTAAGTGCACATCTGTGGCTTTTAGCAGTGACATCACTGGCTGGTGTAAATTGACAGGCACATCTGATCGATTGTCTTTGTTATGAGACTGGCACCTGAAAGACAATTGTGTAAGCATGTGTGGAAGGTCATCTGAACAGCACATTCCATCTACAAGCCCAAGCCTTGAGAACCGATTCAAGGATGTTTACGTCAGTCAGAAAGTGAATCCGTTTGGATGGTTTTGATTAAAAACAAGTAAGTAACCAGAAAGCTTGTCTTCTCTCCATGTTTTCTTTTCCATCTGTTCTTGTGTAGAACTAAGTGATGCCCTAAATTTTCAGATATACGACAGTAGAGGCCAGATGAATAGCTCTGGACTGTAGAGCAGGTGATGAAGGTTTCTAAAGACAAAGGGAGAATATAGCACATATATGCACAAACACAAACTGTTAAGAACATGAATGATAAAACATTCCTAGCTATTCCTGATGCCATCATTTTCAGTCACCTCGCTCATATTTTTTCAAGTTCCAAATAATTTCAATCTCAGCAGAGATTCAAAAATGTGCCAAGAAGAGGGAAGACAATATGGAAATTATTCCTATTTAACTTTAACTACTTCTCAAATCTATTACAATCTGCAGCAGGAACTTTGATTTCTCATATGTAGCTACCTGTGCAGAAAGTGTGAAATGAGTCACAGTGTGGAAATAACCAAATTTGCTGGTGCACATGGTGATTGCTGTTATACGGTATGTTGCATTTAATTAAATGGCTTTTCACCTCCTTTCTATCCACAAAAAGACAGATTTTTCATAGACATTGGGTTCAGTTAGTTTAATGTATTCCAAGTCATTTTGAGTTTGACAGACCATTATAATGTATGTAAGTATAGTATTGGATGTACCACTTCTTAAAGATTAATGAAATACTACTACAACTACTAATTGTTTAATACTAACCATCCTTTTTCTACACACCAAAGGAGATGCAAATTTAAATGATATGTATAAATATATGACCAACACCACACATAGATTTCAAGGAAATTAAAAGCGAAACAATAGAAAGGGTGATGGTTGTGAGGAATTCTACATATATTACATTATGTAGAGGTTGTCAAAGAAAAACTGAGAGTACCACACAAAAAACAATGTATAATCACAAGAATATTATCAAACTGGACAAAGATCTTATGGACACTTTTATGCCCAATTCCAAATCTGTTTAAGAATTGCACAATTTATTCAAAACCTATATCATCCATGTGTTTACACTGAGTCCCAAACCTGCTCTCCAGACTCTCATTTGCTGCAGGCTCATTTTACATTTACAGAACACATCTAAAATGTGTGACCCACACGGTTTTTAGGATAATATTCCGTGGACTGATGAGTCAAACGTGGAACTTTTTTTACATCTGGTGTAATGCTAACACTGCAATCCACCAAGAACATCATACCAACACTCAAACATGGTGGTGGTAGTGTGATGCTCTGGGGCTGCTTTGCTTCTGCAGGATCTGGACGACTTGTCATAATTGATGGAACCATTAATTCTGCTGTCTGTCAGAAAATCCAGAAGGAGATTGCTGATCAGTTTGTGACCTAAAGCCCAAGTGCAGTTGGGTTCTACAGCAAGACAAATATCTGAAGAACACAAGTAAGTCCACCTCTGAATGGCTCAAAAGAAACAAAATGAAGGTTTTCGAGTGGTCGAGTCAAAGCTCTGACTCGAATCCCATTGAGATGCTGTGGAAAGACCTTAAACAGGTAGTTCATGCTCACAAACCCTCCAGTATAGTCAAATTAAAACAATTCTGCAAAGAAGAGTGGGTCAAAATTCATCCACAGTGATGTAAAAGACTCATTACAGACATTTAAATACCAAGGTGGCAATTACTTTTTCACATGGATGATATAGGTTTTTAATTCATTAATTAATTTATTCATTATCTTAACCTCTTATTCCTATTTCAGGGTCACGGGAGAGCCGGTGCCTAGCCAGCAGCTTAGGGCACAAGGCAGGCACAACCCTAGACATGGCGCCAATCCATCGTAGGGCACACACACTCACACAAACACAAGGGCCACTTTAGAGACACCAATCAACCTAACCTAATGTCTTTGGACTGTGGGATGACACTGGAGGACATGCAGACTCCACACAGAAAGGACCCAGACCGCCCCACCTGGGGATCGAACCCGGGGCCTTCTTGCTGTGAGGCGACAGTGCTAGATTAAGAAGATTTAATCTTTTCAGTCTGTTACTTTGTAGTGTCTGTATATGAGTGCTTCTAAATCTGTCTGTTTCTGCAGATGACTACCTGAGGAGGTGGTGAGAAACTGCGATATACTTAGAAAGCTATATTTAAAGAGAAACCCTACAGCGCAGTCAACACACAGACGTGCACACAGAACCAGAGCAATTTTCGAGGAACAGAAACCGGCCCTGATCCTAAAGAGGCTGCTGTCTTTTCTTTAAACACCCTGTCACCTTACAAACAGTTCAGTAGTCTGAAGAGACTGTCTGGAACATTGATAAATATCTTCCCATAAGCTGTCCACTGAAATGTTAACATTCTAACAAGCACAGTTGCGCTGGTGTTCATGGGTCACACATTGAAGAGGATATAGAGACATCCCCCAGTTAGTTCCTTAATACATTCATAAAATGTAGATTTGTGTTCAGCCAAGGCACCTGACCCGAGGCTGTACCTTTGAACAAAAATACTGGTTGACGGTTGACAAATGATATATTTTTTTAAATGTGGTGTCTCTAGCAGGAGTTATTTTTTACCACCATGCAGTTAATTATTTTCACAATAAGAAACAAGTTATTGTTTTTGTTATAATGGATATAACCAGGCATTCCCTCACCAGCATCTCTTTTGTTCTCTCCCTTAAATAAGTAAAAAAAAATCATGCTGTATGTCATTAGGAGAAGGCCACTACAGCCCCGGAATGCCACCAGAGGGAGACAGAGAGTCACCTCTTGTCAATAAGTGGCAACTGGCGCCACCTGGGATTCGCCTATTTAAAGGCTGCTTACAGGTTCTCAGATGCTTTGTTTTGAACTCACCCTGTGAGGGAAAGATTAAGCCGGTATTGGTATTTTGAAAACTAGAGCTGTATTCTAGTCCACTGTGCAGTGTTGGCCTCGCCTTGTCAACCTAGCCACCCTCTCTAGTATTTAAGCTCCTTCTCTTGGACAAAAAAACCTTTTGTTTACTGGTTAGCTGTCTGTAGCAAGCAGTGAGAGGTTTCTCTCCCTGACAGACCAGGTGTGTTCCTTAAGTATCATCTGTGTTTCTTTGTTTGGGATTGCCCCAGGGTGAGGAGTATGAGGGCCTCATCCTCCTGTGGTACACTGGTGACATGCTCACTTTCCAACCCAGCTGTTATGAGTTCAAATCTAACTCTGGGTGCTCTTTAATTTAAACATTGTGGTCTCCATAACCAGCACAGACTGTGTTGGCCTGTGCTTAATATTTGTTTCCTGTCTGTCTGGACATTTCAGCTCTTCCTCCTTATCTGCTCTGCACTTACATTCGATCCCTTGAGTATTGGCTGTTGCTCCTTCAGTTTGCCCAGGACTCCACTCCAGTATACTGATGCCTAGGGTTTAATCTGGTGTGGGGTGACCACATTACACATCACCGAGAAGCAGTGATGTGTAAAATCTCCTGTTCTTCTTGTGTCTCGGGTTACCTCCGTTTCAAAGCACTGACATTGGAGACTTTTCTTAAATGTTAAATAAAAGCCTTCATACCGCCTCCACTTATATTTCAATTAACGTTCAGCAGGCTTTCTAATCCGTTTACGAACAGTCTCCACCATACAAGTCCCTGCGTATGTTTACTATAGCAATACCTTGTACAATGTGCACATTAATAAAATCTGCAGCTGAAACCACTGTCAGAGCTGCAGTCAAAGCCTTACGATGAGCATCCTTACTTTAAAGATATGTTTTAATATATAATAAGACAATAGATCTAACAATACAGTTTTTGTGCTTTTGAGCATCAGCACTGTGTGAAGGTGACTTTCTCACTGTACTTAACTCAGTGATGGATTTAGGGACAGTGACCAGGCTTGAGGGAAAAGCAATATAAAGGTAGTGATAAAATGAATGTGAAGAGTGTGTGTGTGTATGTGTGTGGCCAACCAAACGATAACTGATGAGAATTTAAAGTGACAGCGATGCTTCCATGCTACAGCTTCAGAGTGTGTGTGATTGCATGAGAGACTCTCAAGCAACTCAAATTCTTGTAACCCTCACATTTTCTCTAATCGAATGTGTCAGGCCTCCCTTGACACACTATAAAAAGAAAAAACGTGGTGGCTAAATGTCCTACAATCCCTTCTAAAATCCATCTATCATAGGAACAAACGAGCAGAAATGAAGCTTACGGGACAAACAGAAACTGTGTTTGTTAACATGTTCATTCCTTTATCCTTAGTAAATGCCTGGTCACGATCATGGTGGTTTTAAGTACTAGATTGTTAAGTATAAGTTTGTTCATATTTTAAGTCATAGATCCAATTAAACTTGATAGAACATACTGTACAATGGTCAGGAACAAACAAAAATAATAACTGCAAAAAGTCCTTCGCATGTCTCTAGTGGAGTGATGGAGCTGAATTTGAGGAACCATCAGTGCCAGAATATACACACGTGCTAACATCACTGCATTATTTCCAGTGTTTCCATGGTGTGGTGGTTTAATAGTAATAATAATAACTAGAATAAGAAGATGTCCATTTCAGATTTAAATCCAAATAAAGATAAATACACAGATATTTGTAGGACTAAATGGATAAAGATACAGTATATAGATATAGTAGTATTGTGGATGAAAGATCAGACACATGGTGGCATGATCCCATCATCCCGAATGAGAAATAGCAAAACAAGAGCTGTAAGGCTCATCCCCCACTTCAACACACACACAACCACACCACATACAGTACAACCACACACCCATCACCAATCATATAATACGATAAGTATTGTCTAATGGACTAAAATTACAAGTCACTCATACCATTTAAACCTTCATCTTGTGTGTGTGTGTGTGCACTCAAGGTCACAGAAGAGCACAAGAAATGTCAGCAGACTCACTTAATGTCTTCATCAGACGAGATTGACTCACATCTCTCTCTCTCTCTCTCTCTCTCTCTCTCTCACTCACTCTCTCACACACACACATATTCACCCGAAGCCATGCTGTCACACATGTGGCCTTTGAATAATCAGAGTTACGCTTATTAATCGCACACCTGCTGTATGTATTTCTGCTGCTATTCTTATTCAAATGAGCCCACTTGAATGAGTATGAACGAGTCGACAAACTCGGATGGGTGCCAATATTAATGGCATTCATGGATTTAGAATTCTAAGGCACTATTTGCTGTAGATGCTTGTAATTTTAACACATATTGTAAGTTGCATGGGTGTTTATTGATACCGTTAGGCATATCGAATATCACGCTAATAATAATATTGATACTGATACATCATCATTCATTCATTCATTCATTTATTGCATGCAAATTATATGATGCTCCATCACTGTACATCACATTACAGTGATGAAGCATCCTATAACTTGCACACCATAAATAAATAAATCGCCCTGTGATTAATCATAATGAAGCAAAATGAAGCAAAAATGAAGATGATAAGCATCTTTTATCTAATGCTATCTACACTCCATCTTTCACCATAATGAGTCTTTTTCATTTGTGCTGCTTTGGGAAACTTGTGTAGATAAGGGTTCTGGTTTAGAAAAGGCTCCAAGAAGAACCTGTGGGTTTTAGGATGGAGCGCGCACACACACACACACACACACACACACACACACACACACACACACACACACACACAGACACACTGAGCAGCCGGTGGGCGGAGTGTCCCTTCTGGTGCCTGTATTTTATTAGTCCATGGGGGGGAGGTGTCCTCACGTTACCATGGCTACAGCTGATTGATCATCAGAGAGTGAAAAGGTAATTAAAGAGAGGAGAAAAGGTGCTACAAGCCTGATAACACACTTACTCACACCCACACCCCCCCACACACGTTATAAAATAGATTCCTTTTTACTTGTCACATCAGATTTGCTAGCTGACATGTTTATCATTAAACGTGAAACTGAAAATGCAGACAATTATTAACTTAATTTTATTATCTCTCTCTGAAGCACATACAAAACACACAAACACAAGCACACCATTCAGTGTTCTACATATGGTACTCATACAGCCAGCTTCTGTGCTCATACGCTGAATCAAATTGAATCAAAAGTTTACTTTCAGTCAGATCAAACCAATTTGTCCAAAATGGTGCAGACAATAACACAGAAGCTGAAAAGTAGGACCAATTAGAAACAGAGAGAAAAAGTGTACAGAACACTATAAATACAAATAAATAAATAAAGGATTAAAAAAAACTGGTGTTATTTCTCAAATCTTATCCTATATTGAGGAACAGACACGCGAGACTGTACAGTAAAGGCTGCCGACTGCTCAGTTCTCTACAATTAATCACTCTTCTGCATTCGCAGAGCCTGATGAAGAAGTTAAGCATGTAAACACACTTTCAGCAGTTGGTAATGAAAGTTTGAGAGGAAGACAGTCAAGTAATTACTTCATTCCCACCAAACAGTCACTTAACTATTCTTACCATAAAGCATCTCAAACTTCTCAACCTGTTTTCCACCAGTGCAGTCCCAGTGCTGATTCAGAAAACCTTTTAAAGACCCAGCCAGTAGAATCAGGACCCCCGAATATCGAACCTAACCCATGGTGCAAAACGCATAACCATGCACAATGAATGAATGGCATCACAGTATTCACTTCATAGTTACTGTTTGGACAAAATTCCAACACTGGCAATATAATTAACAAGGAAGTGGACATGAACATGAAGCAGAGAGTCTTGAAGCAACCTGAAGGAGTATAATTTGAAATACTGACCAGTTCACTGTAAACTGAAGTATCAGAAAAACTGGTATAGCAGTTAATGGTAATGGTAGGTCCCCTACGAGATCTTGGAGGGAACGTTGCATAGTCCTCATGCTGATGTTCGTTGAGGCCCCAGGATTGAATTCCAATGTTACTTAAGGCAGTGTTGCACGCCTATTGCGCGAAACGATTCTTGCTAGCCGACACTGGTCACGTTAATCCAGAGTCTTTTTATGGCCATACTGCTGTGCTAAGTTCAAGGTTTTGCTGGAAATCTTGTAGTCACAATACATCCTTGAAATGCTCTACCTCTGAAATGCTATGACCCACCCCTTAAGCTCCAACTATTAAACCTTGTTGAAAATTGCAAAATAGTGATAACTTGGAGGAAACAGCTCTAGAAGCTTCCACTGACGTCTATAGCTTTATATACGCACTGCTGGACGCAACCAATGATATGCATGCATAGGTGGTGTTGCTGTGTATATACCAGTTTTTCTGGTTCTTCAGTGTACATTATCTGGCTTATTACTTACTAAACAAATCAATCATTTTGACAAAACATAATGATTTATAAATGACTTTATTGCTTCGGCTAAAAAATACTCCATTAGATTCTACAGTCAAGAAAATGCTTCCGTGGTATTTTCTGATGCTGTAATGCTTCTTTTGATTCGTTTATTAAAGCAACCAAATTTACCGGACTTCTTTCTGCAGATTGATTTGATTCGTCATGGTCCTCCAGAACCAGTGATCAGAGTTGTGTCTGTAGCGATATTCTGTTATTCATAGCAGATGTCTACTATTCAGAAATAACAGACAACAGAATGCAGTAACTGACAGAATTGAGTACTCATTCTAATGAAAATATTCTAATCCAGGACAAAAAACTGTGAAGTATTTTATAATTTGTACTTCTCATATAGAAAGTTAGCAAGATTGAGGTAATAGTTATGAATAGAGTAAATGTATATTTTCCTGCGAAGCCCAATTACATCTTTGTTTGTTTGATTTGCATCACCAGTAAATTGTTAGGAAAATGGTCATTTCTTCTCCAGACCTTTGAAGTTAGGTTATTTCTTTTACCTTCATTTTCTTCCAACTTGTCATTTCCTATCCTCTCCTCTATCACACAACAGCTACCAACCAGAAAGGGTGAAGGCTAGCATGTTCATCCTTGAAGATATGTGAAGTTAAACACTACAGTTCATTGGTGAACTACACTGAACTACACTATCCCCCCCAACCCAATGACCACAGCCAGCTTTGCCATCTTGGGCTCAAGACCACCCATCGATAGGACAAATGCTTTTCTGTTGCTCCACTCACAATGTTCATTTTGCTAAAGAAGTTAGGAGCCGTCATAAAAATAACTTGACTGGGTTGTCATGGCAATGACGTGACCTCCATCTTCACGGTTCTTGATTCCAATTGCATTTTGGTGATGGAAACAATTCAACTATGGTGATAAAGCATGAGACAGTCCACATTCACCACCATAATAAGGATACAGAAAAATATCAGCATTATGCATGGATTACATCCAGATGCGGTCTGATACTGACATTAATTTCTGTCCTTATATCCATCCTCTCCTCCTCTCAGTGGTTAAGAAACAGTCCTGGCTAATATAAAACTAATGACAGATGTGTTTAGACTGCAGACGCCTGTCTATCTCAACATAATTCCCTCGATCCAATACCATCTGGGGTCAAAACCACAAGAATAAAAGAAACAGACTGACAAGGACAGAGACATGAAGGAGCTAGACGCTAGACATGAGGTAAAGAGAGATTTATTAAGGTTATTAATATGTTTAAATGGTTTTGGTTCCTGTAACAAAATGACGTCTAGTTCCTCACTGATCATTTCACACTAAAAGCTCTAGAAAATCAATACAGAATCTTAGACAGGCAGGAGATATGCATTTGATTTATCTTACATCTTTCTTTTTTTAAACAGTGACCTCTACCAGCCAATTCTGTTTATTCCAGGCTGTCCATCAACTTTACTTTACATTTTTGCTCAGTTTTTACATAGTATATTATATAGTATGCCTGGCTGCATGCCTAGTCAGACTAGGAATATTAATTAGGCAATATTTTGGTACTCGCACAAATCCCAAAAGGTGACAACTGTGTTAGTCTTAATAAATGCTTTTCTCTGCAAAATCACATCATAACGTTTAATTCAACCTCAGTCAGGGAAAATTCCAAATGGCTTTTTACTCACTATATACAGGGGTTAGACAATGAAACTGAAACACCTGTCATTTTAGACCACAATAATATATTAGTATGGTGTAGGGCCTCCTTTTGTGGCCAATACAGCGTCAATTCGTCTTGGGAATGACATATACAAGTCCTG
>JAOUQY010000032.1:12844626-12859789 GCA_028566355.1 Doras micropoeus | reverse complement strand
AAGTTTTCGCAGTATAGAAAAAAATAAGAAATAGAAATTAAAAATGAATAAATTAAGAAATTAAAGTTAAAATGAATGCAAATGTTTACTTACTTGTTTCTACAAGTATATAATAAAGGAACCCAACATTTTCAGGTTTAGTTTTTAGATTTTCACAATAGTCATGCGTGTTTGTTTTGGAGGTATTGTTACACTGAGCAATAGAGTCAAATTAGCAGCTTATATTATTTTTATACTTTTTTATGGACGTCCTAATGTGCCATAATGCATTATGCAATATGCATAATAATGCAAATATGCATTATTTCTCCTTTCTTTTTTGAGATTTCAACCTAGTTATGTCTTTATCACTAAATGTCATTTTGATTTCTCGACGCAAGAACATATTTCAATCGAGATCTTCGAAAAACAAGGTAATAGTTTCCACATAACGGTCCTCGAATAATTGTTTAATAATTGATGGCAGTGCATTTGTTCATACTCAAGAAATGTGGACATAAAATGATTTAATGCACAATTTAGCACTTGCACACGATGTGATAAAACTTGTGTGTTAAAACATGTCAGAAGGGTTGAAGGATTATCAGAAAACACAAGAAAAAACAAGCATATGCTCTATTTGTGCCCGGGGCTGATGATCATAATCATGAAGATTATGTTGATGTTTGAGAGCGAGCATACGCTGACAATCTGCTCGTTGTCTTTTAATTGGGTACAGCAAAGCACATTATTTTGACAAACTGTAGCTTGTTAACTTTTTTCATCATTGAACAAAAGGTTGTTTTCTCAAGATCTTGAATTAATTATATCGATATCTCAAGAAAACAAGTTTTCTGATAAATACTGTAAGTTGAGCTTATTTAAAAACTTTTTTCACCATCTTGCAATGATTGATTCTGATGGGTTTCACCATCATAAATTGCTGTAGTGGTCAGACCCAATATCAAACGCCTTAAATGAACGTGTTAACAGGATATTTTCTTTGGACATCTTAAGATGTCCAAATACCTTAACACATACAAAATTATCAAGTTAACAGGGTATTTTCTGTCATCTGTCCAGTCAGGGATGCCAGCCAAATTACACGAAGCATCACCATGACACAAAACAAAACCACTTCAAACCGGTCTTCAAGCCATTTAGCAATCAATTTTTCAAAAGTGCCATGGAATGGACAAAAACAAGACTTAGATTCATTACATGTGAATTAGATTAAGATTAGACCTGAAGATAATATAAATGTATATTAGCAAGTCACCAAACAGTACACTACACAGACTCTGAAGGAAACTCTTACTTTACCTCAGAATAAATTACACACTTGAACAGAACGTAAATTAAAATACCCAATTTGTAGTAGATATGTTTAAACATTAGCTGTAACTTTAAAATTGTTAAAATATACCAGTTTGAAATGAATAAACTTCTCTTTCATGGTTCACTACCTCAGCAACACTGCTAGCAAAGCCGCAAATTAAACTAGCTAACTAAATTAGCACTTCACTTGATAACACACGATGAGACAAAAAAAAAAAAATACGTGCTATACATAGAAAATATAAATTTGTTCTTCAGTCCTGTTTTATGAGGTATAAAAAATCGCAGCTGAAAAAAATACCTCCAGCTTTCATCCGGCTTACTTGAGGCTGAGGCATTAACGATCTACCATTCGTTACGCATATGAAGGGGTGTAAAATCAAACCTGCAATCGATCATGAAGGATTTTTTATCTGATTAGAAAAGGATATAATGAAGGCGACTGATATGTATCATATCATGGAGGTATTCCATAATTATTTAATCCTGTAGGGGAACAGAAACCGGGAACAAAGGAATGCCGAGAAATCCCCCCCCTGAAGAATGTCGACATTTGGTAGTGACCCAGTCAAAAATTAAAAAGGAGGCTGGAAAAAAATTGCTGCACCTTGGCCAGGTGGAATTTTGTCTTTTGGGTTCAACAAAACAACGCGATGAGTATAATATACAGAAACAGACTGAAGAAGTAGAGATATGATTAAACAAAAGTTGTTTTTTTTTCATGTGGAGCTGTTGTTGCTCTGTAAACTCTGTAAAGATTCTCATTATCTCCTGCAGATCCTCTTCACAGCTTAAGCACACTCTTTCAGGTAGTTTTATGCCTATATTTCTATTAATCTTGTATTTAGTAATAATTTGTCCTACTGCTTGTGATTATTTTTCTTATTGTAGATATCTTAGTAGCTTTATATTCTGTAGCTAACCAGTTTCTTTCCTCTAGTGTGGTGCCATTCCGGATGTTAACATCCAAAAGGTAGGCAGAGATTTATATTTAAAACTGAATATTGCCATGAAAAGCACTTAAAACATTAGATAATATGGCAAGAGCTTTAATATGGCAGTGTACTGATGTCATGGCAGAACAAGAAAAAACTGATCTGTATCATGTTAATATGATATATATAAAAATATGTTCATGATGTAACAAAATATTCTCATAATATTATGATGTAAAAATCTATCATATTACAATAACCTTTTATTTTTTATAACAGTGTACTATTTATCTTGTTATCACATGAAACATTTTATGCCATATAGTGATAACATATTCATCCTCTGACATAAAACATTCCACATTATAATGTGATCAGTTATTAAGCGTATTTATTCTTCCTTTACAGCCCCATGCATTTTGAAATCTTTCTTAGTGTACGCATAATTCTCACAATATAATCCACTATGCTCCATAACAGCAGAATCTCACCATGTCTCAACCCAAGCATGAAGTAGAACTTAATCAAATTGTGTACACAAGCCATATTCCTCAGTTTATCATTTATCCGCCCTCTGTTTCCACATTCAAACATGAGTTTCACGTTATAACAATATAAGCTACAAATTTATTTATTATTATTTATTAAATTATTTATTATCTATAAATAAAGTTAAAATCATGTCCTTTTAAAACGCCTGTGTTTAAAAACATAATCAAAGTCTAAATGCAGCCGTCTCACCGCTCTTATAATGGTTAAGATATAATTAGATATAGTTTACATATAATATCATATGGTAGTTTTAAGGTTTTATAGTATAATCATAATGTTAGTACTTAATATCCATATAATACACTGTAGGACATCCTTTTCTCTGTTTTGTTTGCATCTGCAGTGGGGAAAAAAATGGACACAAGAGGAGATAAGGAAAATGGAGGAGTCTTCACTGCTGACCGGTAAGTCTGAAACAGCAACAACGTCTTAACATTGCAAACACCATTGTCAGAATATTGTTCATTCTGTATTCAATACATTAACTACTGTTTCCTGTTAATGATAATAATTACAGAACATAATACAGATGTTAAAAGCATCATGAAGGAACTTCTAAAGAAGCACAGTGCACTAGAGAAAACAGAGCAACAACTGAAAAACACTCAGCTGGACCTAGAAAGAGCAACAGTAGAACTGAAGGATAGTACAGAAGCAGACTCATCAGGCTCTGTACCCAAATTGGAACCTCCTGTCAGTGAGTGGCTTTTGGTGACTCTTAAATGAAAAGCCTACATTATTGAATATTCATGTCAAATGGTAAGAATATTCAGGAAATGTTCTTGGCTTGAAAAGTGTGAGGTAGTTTGTCTCAGAAGTGTGTTAGTGTTAGCTTTATCATAAAATACCTTTCTGAAAATTTTATTATGAAATTGTTACACTGTCTACAGGTGAGTTTTTTCACTGAATCAAATCTATACAACTAATAATCAACAGCCTTAATTTGACAGTAAATTAAGTGTCTCATTATTGTTCATTATCAGTGGGTGGAGCATCATCAAGTTCAGATTCTTCACAATTGAGGCTGGTGCTGCTGGGGAGGACAGGGTCTGGAAAGAGTGCAGCAGGAAACACCATCCTGGGCAGAGAGGAGAGAAACCAGGATGCCACATCTACAGCCACCCATCAGAGTGAGAGCACACAGGGGGAGGTGGCTGGGAGGAAAGTGACTGTAGTGGACACTCCTGACTGGTTCACTCCTGGACTTCCTCTTGAAAAAGTGAGGCAGGATGTGGAACTCTGTGTCCATCTGTCTGCTCCAGGACCCCATGCCTTCCTCCTGGTCATACCTGTAAAGCAACCTACAGGAGAGGAGAGAGGAATACTGGGGAAAATTGAGGATATTTTTGGAGAAGAATGCTGGGAGACCACCTTTGTCCTTTTCACAGTCTCTGACGAAGTGCAGAAGAAGAACATTGAGGAGTTTATCCAATCAGGAGACCTGGAGGTCCAGAGACTTGTAGAGAAATGTGGGAACAGGTTTCACTGTCTCAATATAATGGAGAGTGGAGATGGTTCTCAGGTCTCAGAGCTGCTGGAGAAGATAGAGAAGATGGTGGAAGGAAGCAGAGAGAAATTCTATAGCAGTGAGATCTACCTGGAGACATTATCTCAGATTGAAAAAATTATTATGTGGGCTAAAGAAAAGAAGATAGCAAAAGAAGAAAGAGAAATGCAAATGAAACTAGAACCGGAGGTCCAGAACTCTCTGAGAAAGATAGAAGGAATGATCCAGGAGCATGAAAATGATATCACACATCTGAACAGTCAAATAGGTGAACTGGAAGCAAAAATTAAAGAAGAAAAGGATGACGTGAAAAACGAGAAACTGAAAAGGGAACTAGAAGGAGAAATGACTAAAAGGACAAAGATTGAGAATATAATTATGATACTGAATGAAAAGATAGAGTGGGAGAGGAGAGATATGGAGGAGAGACTCAAACAAAAGATGGAGGAGATCAGGAAGGCCTATGAAGGAGAGGCTGGAATGGAGGCAGAGAGAAACCTTATGAAGATTCTGCTTCCTGAAATCCATAGAAATATTTTGACCTCAAAATCAAAGATGGAGGAAGATTTCAGAGGACAGATAGAAGAGAAGGATAGAGAGTTGGAGTTACTGAAACAGACACTCACACAGCTTAGAGAAGAGAGAAAAGAATCTATGTCTGGAAAAGAAGTTCAAGAAGAGGCTGGAGAAAGTGTCTCCCGAAACACGTGTAGGAAACGTGGTGGGAGTATATGATTACTTACAATTTACTTTTACACACAGTGATGGGTTTTTTGTGCAAATTGTGCAAATCTATGATTAAATCTGACACATTCACTGGAGAGAAGATCTACTTCTGACGGTTTAGCAGTCCTGGCACCCAGTGTCATACAAGTTGTGCAAATGCTTTTTGTTACATTTAATTGAAATTGCATAAGAAGAGCAGTTAGTACAGTTGCTAGACTTAACTCTTGTTTTATGCTTAACCATTAGTAAACATTCATATTATGGTTAGGAATTCTATGATGGTGTAGTTCCACCATGCTTGTCTGTAATGCTGCAAAACGGTGCACCTGTGGGAGTCCAATAAATGTTATTAAGAAAAGTACTGAGGCCATTTTGTGATAATGGAATTGTAATATTTATGTAATCTTTATATAGTAATTATTTTTACCAAAGATATGGAACACATGTCAATAAACATTCTTCAGCCTCCACTAATAAAAAAATAAATAAAACCCCATCTTTTTAAAATTACTTTAACAATTAAATGCATTTTATTTGCCATTTTTATTATTATTTAATTATTATTTTAGATTTATTATTATTTTGCTGGCATATTACCATTACATTATTGCTCTATTGTTCTTTTACGAAATATATGTTTTATATTATTATTTTCTTCTTTCTCACTCATCTTTCTTTCTCTCTCACCTTTCTCACTTTCTCACTCACTAACCTTCTTTCTCACTTACTCACACACACTCACTCATTATTAATATTGTTATTAGTTCCAAGCTATGGCAGAGAGATATGAGCTATGAAGTGCAAAGCAATTGGTGCATTGTGATGAACATATATGAATGAAACTGTAAATTTGGAAACAACATGATTGTGACTTCACAGTTTTCATGAATTTATTTTTCTCAAGTGATATCATTTCAGTGTCTCTGCTATTACATTTACAAATATGTATGTAAAGTGAAGATAATTTCTGCTACCAGTTCTTATGAATTAAAAGGCTGCCAAGATTTAATAGAAAATAAAAAAAAACATTGGCAGAACAACGATGTAATTTAAATAGCAGTAGTGATATTGAGGCCCATGTTTTTGGTAAAATTAACCCAGGTACAATGTAATCTATTTAAATTAATCAAACGAATTTCAAAATCATCTAAATGTATTGTAAATATGACAAACATTAATTCATCTGTGCACACAGGAGAACTATCATGCAATGGAATCCCGCTGCTAAGCAGTGCAAGTGCCCTGTCTTCCATTTGGAAGACTTCAGGGTACTGTGAGCTGATGTTTTTTCTTATCTCATTGTTGAGGTGAAATTTCACTACCGTGCTGCTTTTTCACACACCCATCCCTCCACCTGCAGACCGACGTCACTGTTTGCACTGAAGAGCTCACAGTCGGAATCATCATCATCATCATCATCATAATCCTGAAAAGAGGTGTGCTGAGAGTTATGAAGATGCTCCAACATTCATAAATTTATCTGTAGCAAAAACATATAAGAGCTGCACATTTAATCAAATATTAATATCAGTCATGATTTTGCCTTTTCTCACCATCAAATGAACATGATTTACTGTGATATTGATATTTAAAATGCATGCTCAGCCACACATCAAATCAAGCATTTCCTAATCACTTGAACTCCTGCTTGAAATTTGTCAAATAATGTCAGCTATTGTGTATATGAGCAATGCTCTCAGGTGGATTTGTGGCCAGAGAAATAACACTTGATATAGTGTCCAGACATCAGATCTGTCTTTCTGCGGTGGGCTTTCAGTGGCCAATGCATTTATTCCCTTAAGCTCCATAAAATACCATAAAAACTGGTACTAGAGCCTAAGCAAAGTACAAAGCAACATCACCTATGCACGGCATTGGTGCATCTGCATTGTTCTGCATCCTCTAGTAGGTATATAAAGTGATAGACATCAGTGGAAGCTTCCAGAGTTGTTTCTACTCTGAGAATGGCAAGTTATCATGATTTTGTGATTTTCAACGCAGTTTAAGAGTTGGAGCACGTGAGATGGGTCATAGCATTTCGGAAGTAGAAGCGAAGTTTGGATTTTCACATAGGAGCATTTCATGGTTGTACCGTGACTACAAGAATTTCGGCAAAACCTGAAAGTTATGACAGCAGTGTGGCCGTAAAAAGACTCTGGGTGAACATAGCAAGAATCTGTGGTATCTCTTGTGCAGTGATGATGCAAAGAAGTTGAGGTACAGAATCTCTGCTGACACCGTCTTCTTTATAAAGGAATTTATTAATACAAATATCAAATAAGTATCAGAATCAGACAAGTATCGTTTACAAGCCCTGGGAACGCTTGGAGAGTGTCTTATAGCCAGATCTGATGACTCTGATATATCCAGGCTGGACCTTTGGTTCTTATAGGTTGAGAGAGGGACACTTGGCACCATTCTGGTCATATAGATTACCTAAACTGTACGGAATGTTCCCGGTGTATACTTTTCCTATATAAAATTCAATGCTGGGGCCTCAACAAACATCAGTGTGGGGACTGTGCAACGTTCCCTCCAAAAGCCTGTCAGGGACCTAGCAAGTATTAACTCCTATATCAGATTTTTCTGGTACTTTCAGGTGTCATATTCATAATCATGCCGAAGTAAGTTTTCGTTGGCCCATATTATTACCACCTTGGGATCCAGACTGAAAGTTGTCAAATAATGTTCATATACATGTTGGATGATGATGATTTCTTGTTGATTTAAAAGACAAAACAAATTTGGACCAGCCTGATGACTGGCCCAAAGCATCCATTCCATTCCCGTGTATAGGCTACACGAACAATATTTCATGTTTGATTCCATGGGTGAAAACATCTTTTGAACAACTTTATAAGAAGTCCTACTTTTCATATTTTACATGTTTGTATGAGATAAGTCCATTGTTTTATGGATTCTGGGCCATTAATTAATTTAAGTCATATCAATTCATATGGTAATATTCAAATGTACATAACTAAAACACTTCCTCACAATGCTCTGTGGTGTCTGTAAAGTTAAAGAATGTTTTTGTTCATCTGCAGAATAATAAGCTATGGATTTTTTGTTTAATTTTCTAATAAAGTGCACATGCACTGTTTGTAAAACTGTATAGATATGTACTTCCCTCAAAGTGGTAACAAAAATGCCAACCCAAGCCTGTTAAGTTACAGCGAATCGAAAGTCAGCTTAAGTTCTGATGGTAAGCCTCAGAAAATGATTCCCCCTACAGGCGCAACAGCATCAATGTAGTCGGTGGTGCAGCATTCAAGGAACATTCAAATAAAGACCTGTTAATAATCTGTTGAGCACCGGAAATGAAACAGCTGGCTGAGTCTGAATGTGGACGTGAGCGTGCATATAATTCAGATGAATAAGAACCTAATTTTAAGTATTATTTTGATGCAAAGATTTGTGCATTACTGGAATGTAGCACAATGTGAAAGTGAAAGCAGTGCTCTGTTTGTTTGATTTTAGGTAATAAAAAGGGTTTTGGTACAATTTTATTTCTATTTTGCTTCTGTGCATTTAAAGCTGAAGAGAAAGTTCAGTAAAAAAATATTTTGCCCTGAAAAACAATGAATCATCATAATAAATAATGGTGATCTTAATATTTTTCAAACTAATAATGATTATCATTTTGGCCATAATTGTGCAGTAGTTCAGACAAAAAATTATGAAGTCTGCTGGGTTTTGCAGAAGTGTGACAAAGTCTCCAGAAAAGCTGTGGCATATCTAACGAGGCGCACCTGCTGGCGGCCATCTTGATTAGTTTGTCTAGCTGGGGAGGGCTGCAACAGTCCTTTTAACTCCCCAGTTTAACAATGCCACGCCAAGCTACTCGCTACATTTGTCATCTAATCTATTCAACTTCTAAACCAAAGTTAAGTACTTGTTTTCCCTTTTTCTTCACTTACCACATTTTTGCCACTGTTAATATTTTGTTTTCTCTCTGTTTTTCCCCAGTTCATCTCGGCCAGAGCGTGGTTCCTTCCTGCCTCGTCCCTGCCATGTATTTGTACTTCCTGTGCTTACTCTGGTTTGTTTATCTAGCCCTGTTCCCATCTCCCATTGTGTTTTTTGCCACGCTCTGTGCTTTCTTGTTTTTTGGACACTTTGCACATTATATCTACTTTGTATTTTGTCACCTGAGCTGCGTAACATTAAATATACATCTGCACTTGACTCCAGCCTGTGTGGGAGCATTATCCATATCTATAGTAATCATTCATTTACAAAGACTTTATGGAAGCTTTCCACTTAAACAGAGATAAAACATGCATAATTGCTGAGATGGTGATTATTTGACCACTTGTAACCACTTGGTAAAGCTATAACTGTAAGATTTTGCATACAGGAAAGTCTTCTGGACTTAGAGATTTATGCTTTTGCATTGTTTAGTAAGATGACAAACTTTATTTTAATGTCTTATTAACTTTTGAGAAAGAAAGAAAAGCTGGTGAAGAAACAGCTGTTTATAGCTGCTGTAGTGTAAGTGATAAAAGGAACTCACTTCTCTAGCAGAGGATACAACATTAAATATAACCATGCTCTTGGTCATGTTTCATTCTGTAAATAGCTTATTTACCGTGCCACAGTCTAGTCTATAGAGTTCATTTATCAATTTCGCTGAATGTCAGATTGTTGTCAGAATGGGTATTGTGGTGTAAAATATATAGCATGTGATATGGTATAGCAATAATTATTAATTAAATAATTAAATAAATACATCACCAGGATATGTTCTAAACCATCTCCAGAACTGTGTGACTGGCTCTTTTTCACCAGCATGTGCATTCCATTGATCTGTGATTGCAGCCAGTACTACACACATACACAGAAGAGCCCAAAGAAACAGAATTAGGACATTTTTCAGAAAATGAAAATGAATATACTCTCTATATCTATGTCACCTATACCCAGAAACGTGTCCAGTCCATGCCTAACCTAAACACATCTGTTATTCAGATGTGTTTTATTATTATAGTATTATTGGAGGTTTTTCTTTCAAGCATGTTAGGCGGTTGCCAAGTTCATTAGCTTATTATAAAATACCAGAGACACAGGTCTGTACAAATCAAAAGTTTGTATCACAAAGCCTATCCTATCAGAAAATCCTGTAGTCTGGGTCCAAACATCTTTCTGGAATGTAACAAACCTGACATTAAAGTAAAGCTGGTCAAATATTATTAAGAAGTACAAGGTGAAGAAGCTAGTTCCCTCGTTTAATCAGTCACATTAGTACATGTCTAAGATGCCAGACACTAAAACTCTAATACCTTTTCTTTAAGAAAACTAGGTTTTTTAGTAGAAGAAAAAGGCTCCAAGCTTTTATTACAGGTTAAGTCTCAACAAGCATACACCTGGGCATAAATCCGGACTTGAGTGCAAAATGTACTGGCCAGAGCTTTTATTTTTATAGACTTGCCTACGGGTGATAAGAAATCACCCCTTCACTTAAAAAAATTACACAGGTTCGTTTGGCTACCATTGACTCATTACTTCCAAAGCAAAACAGTTCTGTTTTTTTAAAAGATGTTTTTGTTATGAATCCCCTAAGAGATAGGACCCAAGCGCGGCGTTTCGACCTAGCGAGGCCGACACGATCAGGCAGAAACACAAGAGCCGAGGTTGGGAATGATAGAAGAGATGATGGGCTGAGGCAGACCTTAGCCTAAACGGTCTGGCTGCAAACTCGCCCTTATGCGATTCAGGGAGAATACTATTTTTATGTATTCCCCTATATTATTCCTTTCTTTACCCCCCTTTATTTTCTTCTTAACCTCATTTTACAACTCTTTTACCTTACCAGCCGCGGGGTTCGAACCCGCAATCAACGGCGTTCTAGTTTCGCGACGTGTGAACCCACAGCGCTATCCGTCCGTGACGTCACCGTCTAGCAGCTGAGCTGAAGGAGAGCCGTGCACATAGCGCTTTACTGAGAAATATCTTGGCGTGCTTGTGACTTGTGATGGGGCGACAATAAAGCCCCCTGGCAAGCCACCCCGTCAGGCAAAGTACTCCCAACGGTTCGGTAGAAGTAGGGAACGGGAAAGCTCGGACATGGCTCGGTAGAGGCAAAAACTAAACCCGGAAGTGCCGGGGTCGCACTGCCGTATAGGAGAGGAAGGGTAAACAAAAGAGTCGCGAAAGCGCGACCTCAAACAAAGGGAGATTTTAGACGAAAGGTGGGGGAAATGAAACAGAACAAACGAAAACCAAAGAAATCATAAACAAAAGGGTTTCGCACACACCGTGTGTAAATCCCCAGCCCGAAAGCTTTCCCTTATAATTGTAGAGCCGTGAACGTGTCCACAGAGAAGCGTTTCTCCAATATCGGCGGAGAAAGGCGTTAAGAAAGGGGCTCTCCCCTTAACAGAGGAGAGCAGGAAACTGGAGAGTTTAGCGTCCTCCCCGAAGAGTCAGAGAGAAGCGAGGTTAGGGGTCACACCCAAGAGCAAAGAAAGCTGTCCCTCAACAAATTACCTCGCGCCCAAAGGCCGCTACCAAACCCAGAGTCCCTAACAAGTGCTATAGCGCACGAAAAGGCGAGAGTGTGACGGTGAGTCCTGCCTGAGCTCCTACTTAAGTAGGGCTCAGGCCAGGTGAGCGTCGTCACCTCTGATTGCCGGTAGGCCGCCGGGTAGTTGTAGTTCTAATGGTTGAACCATGACTACTATTCGGGCGACGCCTAGCGGCAGTGGGCGGTGTGGCCTGGCTCCCCCCGGCGGCGGCTGCCGGAGTGAGCCGGCCCCTAATAGTTTTTCACTCTGTTTTCATTACTCTTTCCGTCAAGGCCACGTCACAGATTCTGCACATAAACAAAGTCAATGGAAACTTCAATTCTTGTCCTCATTTGACCTATTCTTTACTGAAGGGATAACTTTTGAAAAGATTTCCAGCAAGGTCCATGGGATGAGTTGAGACCAATTTGGAGAGTGTGTGAAGTAGCTGAGGAATTGTTTAGGAGCTGAATAAAGTTATATTCTGCAAATTACTATTTGTTCTTATAATTTGTGATTCAAAAATTCTAGTGGACACCAAGTTTAACTCTGAATGCTGTTAGAGATCTGAATATTTGACTCACTTAGTAGATGCAGCTACACATGAACTCATTTCATTACCCTAATTTGAAGACTTCACAATATCTAATGGTGAGAAGTGTAAATAGTTTTTAAGCACTTTTTTGGGGGTGTGCCTTCTTAGTAAACAAATACAATAAGCTGACAGAGATTACTGTCTGCAAACCTGCTTACACTAAAAAAATGCTGCTTAAAAACTGCTTACACCGTTCACCATTAGATAGATTTTCACAGATATGCAACTTTTATGCAAGTTTTATGCAATAAAGCACAAAGTGTGCAGTGGAACAAAAAAGCAGATATTGTGGCTTATTGTGCTAGAAACTGCATTGATCATCATAATTTCACAGCTTTTACACACAAACTACCCTTCTTCATTATCAAAAAAGTACTGGAAAGAAACTCTGTTAATGCCAATGCCTGTATTTTGTATATATTTGTGTGTATATGCACATTTGTGTGTACCATGTTGGACTTTGTTACAGTTGCGAGGTTAGCCATTCTCGCGGCACAAAACATTTCAGCTGCACGGCAGTGACCCTGATTTCTCCAGAACAAATAGAACATTTCAGCATGGAGATACCACACCTCTGGAAGATCACAAGAAAATGCACATGTAAGGGTATGATTGTCAGGTGCTCACATAAATTTTGCCATATAATGTACTGTATTAGGAATGTTTTAAGATATTTGTGTTTTTTCATCTACCTGCAGCCATAATAAAGTAACATTATGTGAATTAAAAATAATTGGATGTTTACCTTGGTTAGACTTCTGATTGTTCAACACTTCTGCCCCACTTTGTTTAAAGTGGTGGTCTACACAAGAACAAATAAAAAAAAGAATTATTAGTGTAATGCAATGCCATTGTCTGCATTTCTATCTCTTTTGTACTACCAATGTGTCTACTACATGTGTCTGTATTTGGATTTGACAGTGAAGTGGGTATGAATTTCATTTATTAACACTGATGCCTGACAAAAAAAACATGCGTAAAGAATGTACAAGTTATCTTTTAAGACCCCAGAAAGTATGACACCTAGCCTGTGGTCTGTGTGGACTGTATAGTGCAGCAGGTCTGCTAGTAAGTGACAAGGATTTTTTATTTATTTATTTATATCTGTTTTTATTTCCATTACAGAATAATTTGTGTTAGTTCTGAGTAATCTATTTAAAGCCAGTTACCCTACCACAGGCAGAGGACAAATGCCATATAGAAAACCTAAGGAAGTTGTGCAGTGTACAACCACTAACCACTCAAACATGAGACTGTGAGAAACAAGAGAGCATATACAGATGGTTGACAAATTAAAGGAAAAACAAATGTAAATTGTGTTAGTAAGTTATTGGGCTGGCACAATCCACCAGAACAGCTTCACTTTGTCTTTATATAGATTCAGGTCTATGGTATTGAACTGGATTGATGAACCCTGTTCCTCCTAAAGATTTTCAAACAGTTGGTGATTGGAACAGATGATGGTGGAGAGCGCAGTCTGACACGTTTCCTTAAATGTCTCATAGATGTTCCACTCGTTCCACTAGACTTTATTTTATTTATGTATTTCTTTATTAAACCATTCTGAGAGGAGCCCTCATGCCCCATGGATGTGAGCAGGGTCATCCTGGAAATGACCATGCCCATCAGGCTAGAAATGTTTCATTACAGTATAAGAGTGAAGGATATTGTACTGAGTTGCAGTGATGTTTCATTCTACGGGCACAACACCCCCCAAAATCTAACCATTTTTTCTTTAATTTGTAATGTAAACATGCATTTCTCTAATGTAAACATGCTGCTTATGATCTTTTTGCCAGACAAAGAGACAAAGTGAAAAAAAAACTTACAGTGTAGCCCTGTAACCAAAAGGATGGTGGTCAATAAGAGGATGTTTATCATAAGAAGTAGAGCCATTATCTTCTTGCCTGCATTTAAAAGGCAAATAATATAACATACAAAGGAAAACCACAACATTATATGATTTAAGTATGAATTGTAATTGACACCAACAAAAAATATGTATTTAATCATTAACATGATAAATAATCATAAATATTTCCAGGTTCTGGCCTAACTCTCTAAGCTCACACTAAAGCATCACACATTCATCTGTCCACAGTTTTATACAATCTACCATTCAAGCATCCCTCAGTTTGTCCATCTTTCTGTACATTCAGCCATCCACCCCTTCCTTACCGGAAGCATTTCTTGTAGCTACTGTTGCTGGGGTCTGCAGAGACTCATATATGTCCTCAGTTTTTGTTTGTTCCTCTGAATAATCGTACACATTTAACTGCCTGGAACATCTCTGCTGCATCTCCATCATTCAAAAAGTCCGTACTCACTTCAGCGACCAGACAGAGAGCCTCACAAGGAACTCACAGACTTCGAGCAAGCCTAGAGATTTTTTTACTTTGTGATGAAGTGCAACCTTATCTACAGAATTTTACTAGTGCCACAGACACCGACACAGCACATGTACAAACCATACTTCCTTTTGCTTGTAGTTTCTGTTCCAGGAAAACCACACGAAAGTTATTATTATTTTTTTTTTATTTCCCCTCTAGTTTAACACCACACATAAAATCATACACAAAAGCATGCATTTAATAAAGATTAAATTTTAAATCATGTATGTACAATTATTAATGTGAACCATGTGTTATGTATGTGAAAAATGATGCCTGCTTTTGATCCATTTTACTCTGGGGGAAAATACTCTGGGGAGGAATACAGGTAAGGACATGTAATAATGTTCTGATGTATTCTCTCTGTGTACTCTTTGCAATTCTGAAATAGTTAATATTCCATTCAACAAGTTAGTATTATGTTCTCCATTTCACATGACATCCATATTCATAAGATTATTGATACAATATTCATATGATGGACTGTACATCTGTTTCTCTACATACTTTGTTAGTCACCTTTACTCTGTTCTCTAATCATCAGGACTCCCACAGGATCAGCACAGATCAGGTACTATTTGGGTGGTGGATCATTCTCTGCACTGCAGTGACACTGATGTGGTGGTGGTGTGTTA
>JAOUQY010000032.1:12828349-12841815 GCA_028566355.1 Doras micropoeus | reverse complement strand
GAGAGAATGCCAAGAGTGTGCAAAGCTGTAATCAAAGCAAAAGGTGCCTACTTTGAAGAATCTAAAATCTGAAACATTTTGGTTTAACACTTAAGTTTACTACATGATTCCTTGTGTTCTTTCATAGTTTGTATGACTTCAGTATTAATTTATAATGTAGGGGGAAAAAATAAAATAAAATCATTGAATGAGAAGGTGTCCATATTTTTGACTGGTACTGTAGTCTAGCAATCCAATTCCAGGCTTTTAGCTTTCAGAAGAAACCGCAAAAGATTCGGAAGTGTTTATGACGGGAGCATCATTTTATATCTGTTAAAAATGCTCCCATTTTTGGAAACCCAAATAAAATGATTGAAATTTTGATTTGCAGTCGCTAAGACTAAGATTAAAAAAGTGCCACTGCATATGCGGAAACAGCAGCTCTGCAGATGGATATTAACAGTGTTTTATATTAACACGCTTTCTTAAATTAATTATTAAATAATACCATATGATATATAAGATGCGCCACTGCAAATATTTTACTTTGAGAAAAATAAATAACTGAACAACTTGGTCCTTGCTTGTAAAATATCCAATATTTCCATGTCTTCTGTGTTATACCAGAGAATGTCTCTCTCTCTCTCTCTCTCTCTCTCTCTCTCTCTCTCTCTCCCCCCCCCCCCTCTCCCTTCATATTGCGTGTGTGTTCTTGTGTGTTTTTGTCTCTGCAAGCATGTGCGTAGCATGTGCAATTTGTCAGTAGACCCTCCTCACGATAACAGAATGAACAGGTACGGGAGCGGTGGCATAAGGGAAGTTCTTCCACTTGTTAATTGATTGCGAATGGCATTGTTCTCTTGGACAGATCACAAAAAAAAAAATAATAAAATGTTGATCCCAAATATACTATGGCAGCTGTTAATATACCCGGCAGCTCAAGTAAAGTTTAAGTGTGGAAAACACTGGGAGCCCAGTACTGTGAATAGAACACTCCTGACGAGAGTTACACCCTTATTAATGGTGCAGTGTGTAAGATTAAAGGGGATTTGTTAACAGTGGAATATAGTGTTCATGATTGTTTTTCTTAGCATATAATAACCTGTAACTATAAATTGTTATGTTTTATAAATTGTTATAATTGTTATCTTAAAGTGAGCCCTTTATATCTACATGGGAAATATGTATGGACAAATGTGTTTTAAGTAAGGCCACAGTGCCTGTTTTCTGCTAGACAGCCAATTCAGCCTACCAATCTAAATGTGTTGTATTGATTGCTTTCACAGACAGTACAAAGCTGTTTTTTTAACACTTAGAACCTCATGGACGCATTTTGTGTCCAAATTCACATCCCTTGTTCTCGGTTGAATTGCTCATGCATTCTTCATCACATGCAACATATCAAATGAAACAGTGAAATGAAACCTTTCCAATGATTGTAGGTGCCTGTCAATACAATGAATAGTGGTTGCATCAAATTTAAGCTTAGTAAAACTCGACGGACTCACTGTGCAACTGAAGTTCCTCCTGGTACTCGGTTGAATAAACCGCAAAGTTATTAATTGCTTCACAACGTATATAAAAATAAAGAGCATCCAACGATGTATGCTATTTTTTGGTGTGACAAAGCATTGTTGAGTAATGACCAAGAGATTAGCTTAAAAGTAAAGTAAGTGAAATAGCTTATGGTTCATGTTTCATGACACTCCTAAAAGCACTATAATCCTTCTATCTGTACTTTGAGCCTTCAAAAGGGTTTAAAACACAACCACAAAGTAAGGGCAGTTACATTATGCTACAAGTTGCTACTGGCAATATGATGCACTATGCTGCTGTCATCTGGCAGCCACCAAAATGTGTGGAAAGGGATGGGAGGAGGATGTTGCTTGCAGTCTGCAGTCTCACCTCTAGATGCCACTGGATTCTGCACACTGCACATTTTTGTAGCCATTTAGCAGTTATGTTTTTCATGAACTGTTTCCTGTAAGTGGTGGGTGTTTTTTTCAAAACACAAAGCATTTTCCTTGGTGTATTTCCTAACATAGCCGAATGCGGATAATTTCCTGAAATGCACTACTCAAATAATATTTTTTTTTAAATAATGCTGCTGATTTGTATAGTCAGTACAGGAAAACACCTTAAGATCTGAGGAAAATGCATTTAATTCACTATAGCTACATGTCATTTTTCAGACTGAAAAATTCAGAATGACATTTTTCAGACTGATTATGCATATGCCTGCATGTATTTTGGCACTCAGTGACACTGAAGTAAGTTACTTACTTATTGTGTACCATAGTACTATGCATAGGTGTCATGGAATGTTTTCTTTAGAGATTTTTATAGTAGTTGTTACTTTGTGTTGCTAGCAATTAACTCTTTATGCTGAGTTTTATGTTTAAAAGTTTATAGTTGTTACTTACGAGAACTATACTCTGTGGGTGTGTGTGCGTTAGTGACAAGGGCGCTAAATAATCTGGCAGTAGCACTAAATCTGTCAGAAAACTGAGGTGAGAAGCAGGCATAAATACTGTTGAGGGGTAATACAAGTGAGCAGGTGAGTGTGCTAATGAGAGGGTGTGGCTATGCACATGAAGGAACAGGTGAAAGTAGTGGCGATGAAGGTGAGGCTGAGACACATGCAGGTGCAGGCAGCGTCTGATGATGGGTATATTCTTGGAAATATTGAATGTGGGAAGAATCTTGAGAGGTGTGGTCAGACAGGCAGGAGGACAGTTACTGGGTTGAAGACCTTGGCAGTGGGGAAGGGGCAGATGAATTAAGGGGCTGACTTGCAGGATTCTTAAGTGACAGGTCTTGAGGGCCAGTGATGCAGCATTAAGTGGCCTCCAATTCCTGGTTTTTGCATTCAGTCTTCCCATTAGATCTGGCTGAAACCCTAACAAGAACCTGGTAGAGGCTCCCGGTAGCCTGCAGAACTCCCTCCAGAAACTTGCCATGAATTGAGGCCTTCAATCCAAAATGACATCCTTAGGTAGGCCATGTAGGTGGAAGATGTGGTGTAGGACAATCATGGAAGTCATCTTGGTGGTGGGAAGTTTGGGGAGTGCCACAAAGTGGGCTGCCTTGGAAAAGTCGGCGATGGTGACCATGACCATCGAAATGTGCAACCAGGGTTTGTGTAGAACAGCTACGTGGTGCCACCACTACAGGACTTGCAAATGCAATGGGTCAGGGACGTACAGGGGCTTGCCGGGGCATTTATAGGGAACCTGTACGCCTTCCAAGACTTGTCTGACCTGATCCACAATTTCCCAAGATAGGGCCCCAATGAAAAGTTTCAGAGGTAGCACCACCTCAGGTTTGCCTAGTTTCTTCCTCCCCACGATCAATGTGGGGAGGAAGAGCAGACCTCAGGCATCTGGTGTGGCACGCCTTGCTCCAGCCCAGGACCATGGGAAGGGCTGGCAAGTGTATAGGGTGAAAATTTATGAGCTCTGTGATTACGTGATATGCTGAGCTGCAGTGGGGCTGTGCATTTGGTGACTTTCATCAGTGGATGACTGTCTAATGTGCTAGCCAGCACTGGTCTCTCTCTAAGCGGATGAAAGGACAGCCCAGGCTCTTGGTGAACTTGAAGTCCATAAAACTGTCAACGGCGCCGGAATCAATGAACGCCATGACTTGTTATGCTGCATCAGAAAAATGGAGCTTGGCAGGGAGCAGAGGATAGGCAGTATCAGAAGGGAGCGATGTGGGGCTATGACTAATAGTGGGCAGGATGAAACAAAGTGGCAAGATTGGCTGCAGTACATACACAGATTGGCTATGTGGTGCCATTCTGCTCAAGCTCCTTGAGGTGAGTTCTCCCCAATTGCATGGGCTCCGGAGAGTCGCAATGGGGATCCATATGAGGAGCAGAACTACAGGGATCCACATTGGCCACTGAAGAAGTCGGTGAGGCTAACATATAAACTCTGGCCAGGATCTTTTATCTCCTCTGCTCTCTTAAGTGGTTATCTATTGGCCACTGAAGAAGTCGGCGAGGCTAACATATAAACTCTGGCCAGGATATTTTATCTCCTCTGCTCTCTTAAGTGGTTATCTATGAGACACTTTACAAGAGTCCAGTGGGAAGCTTTCTTGCTGCGAGCTTGTCTTTCAAACTGAAAGTCTGATAAATGCATCATATAATCTCACCTGGTCCCATCCCCTTTCTTCCGCCTTTGTGTAGCAATCTATGGCGTAGTCTGAGACAGAATGTTCCCCTTGCCAGAGTTTAAGTAATCGCCTATATTGTGGAAATGGAGCTGGAGAAAACTTTCAACTGAAAAGGTGTCCATGGGGAAGAAAGCTGATGATTATCTCTCCTATTCAGCTTTTCCCCACAGTTGAGAGTTTCTGGAGTAGCTCTCTGGTGGCGAAATGCAAGGTTTGGTGAAAGTGGCATGCTGAGTAGATGGGGCCACAGCTTGTACTTGGTCGTGTGAGCTGCTTCTACGTGGAGGGTGAGCTTCTCCATGATCTGGTCCCGGTGGGACTGCTGACAGCTCATGTTGGCTGTTTGAGCCATGAGCTCCTGGGAAGAAGTTGAAGCGATGGCTGGATCCATATCTGCCCAGATTGTACTGTTAAGATCAGACAGAGGAATTGGTCCCAACAGAAGAACGGGAGACAGATGTCAAAGGTATGAGTCTTTACTGATGGCTTGAAGGCAGACAGTTCCAAAAGGAGCAGGCAGAAGCAAAATCCAATAAACAGTCTTTCAGGTAAACAGACTTAGAGCAAAATAAATGGTAAAACAGGCAACAGATTCAGAGAACCGGGAAACAGAATGGCAAAACAGGCAAGAAAGTTAAGGCAGTGGCACTAAATGGTCTGGTTGAGAACTAAGGTGAGAAGCAGGCCTAAATACTGAGAAGGGGTAATGTGATGAGCATGTTGATGAAAGGGCGTGGTTGGGACACGTGCAGAAACAGGTGAGAGTGGTGGTGTTGAGAATGCGACACTGAGGCACATGCAGGTGCAGGCTCTGGAGAGAGAGAAACAGACAGGGCATGAGCAGACACCAAACTGGACATTTTTTAATTCTTTACACAAATTCTGTCATATAGTGTGTACTGTGGTGAAACATCAGGACCACCCAAGTGTACTTTGAATGCCTTATGAATGATGTATTAGTTTACATGTCTTGTAGGGACAGTAGTTTATCTTTTTGATACAGAGCAGTTTGGAGTCTGCTGTTCTGAAATGCTGATCCAAAACAGCAAATTTTACAGATGTTATTTAAAACTGAAACAATACTGGTATCAGATCAACATGAAAGGACCAAAGTTTCTTAACAGGTGACATATGACCATTTAGGCACCCATGACTGATTATTTTAGCTATGTATCTGTCCCCCCATCTAATCTGATGATCTCTTTGCTCAAGAGCCTCAGCTTTGATCCCCAGTCAAAGGGCAATCACATTCAATGTAATTGATACATTAATATAATGTAATCAGTGCCAGCGATGTCAAACAGGGCCCGAAGTCAGAGCTACGGCACACGTCCCACTTTGTTGAGCTCTGACATTTTCAAATATGATTCAGGATAATGGCTCCTAATTCTAACCTGTGCTTCAGCTTGTGAAAATTCTGTTATAACTTGGCATGCGTAATGGTGCCGGGAACAAAGGTATCTATCAAAGGCAGGAGGAAAATGGCAAAATGCGATTTCTCTACGACAGACAAGGAGGGGAAAGCCTTCTCATTCCTCAGGGTATTAATGGATCCTGTTGTCCCTCTGATTTGGTTACAGAAGGCCTGAAGAATGGCTTGAGCTTGTTATTGAATTAAACACAATAAGGGTATGTGTGTGTTCTGTTCAGGCAGAAAGACCAGGATAACATGGACAGTTTTTCTTTTCAGATATAAAAACCTCTTTTTAAATGCAAAGTGTTTTGGATGTGCATGCGGTATTGCAGGAGATTGCAGGAGAAGCTAAATGCAATGTCAACAAGGCAGGAAATGTGCATCTGTATTATTTTCATCATGTTATGAGTAGATGTATAATTTTACCAATTTTGTATCAGCATAATCTTTTAACACTTATACCCATATACCCATAAGAAACAATTCATTACAACCAATAATGGGTGCATTAAACAATAAAATGATTCGCTCATTTTGCTGGACATTACAAATTGTTGACTATATTAGAACTTTCTGTTAAAATGATTTTGAAGATCAAAGATCATTACTTAACTAGACTTTTTTGTGTGCCTTGTAACACATTGTACATTCCTTGGAGAATGCCTTAGAGTCATTAAATGAGTCTCGGAGAAGTGTATCTAACAAATCATGTCAATGTTGAAATCCTTGAAGCTTCAAGAGAAAGGCAAATCCAGAAGCATAAAGGACTTCCTCTGAACTCCCAATCACATCATGATTGGTCCTTTTGTGTGGTTCCATATTGTATCACTTTTTGATCCAACGTAACATAAACAATCACAACAAAGATCAGTGAAGGAGGAGCCATGTTCGTGTTATTATCCATGCTCACCTCATGTCTAATTGGATATTGCTTATTCTGAGGTCTTTGCTAAGCTGAAGTGGAGCAAGGGCTGGATTTATTGCTAATGACAGTGGTTTTCCCCTTAGGGAGTTCAGGGGGCACCAAGGGTCAATATGTCTGCCAGTTAATCAGTACAGGAGCCATCCACCCGCCACCGGCTAGCATTGCATCCACTAAAACCGTGTAATTGGTTTAGATGGACACACTTAGTTTTGCTGACCGGTACGCTAATTGTCCCCAGGATACACTGGGTGGAAATCCTCAAGTCATACCACCAAAGGGTAATGTAGTGGCTGGTGCTGATCCAATCGAAGAGAGTAGTGTGTGTGTCTCTTATATTTGTATTAGGCTTGTTAGAGCTGTGTCATTGTAGATCAAGATGACAGCCATCAATTTGACAACTCAATAGTGAAGGATTTAGTTCTGCTAATGGACTGGTCCTTTCTTGACTTTTGCTCATGCAAGTGGATCCTGTTGAAAATTGCATAATGTTGGTCTATGATTCAAGACATCAGCTAGGATTTATATACATCGTTCTGCTGAAGAGCAGGACTTGTCAGAGACCCATATGGTTTCAGTCCCTCTTCAAACTCCTCAGGGTTTGGCATTGATTTATCAGGAACGTGTCTGTTCTCCCAGCCACCTGATCAGCTCCTAATGAAGCCCCAACTGTCTGTGTGAGATGAGGGCCATTAGGCATAATGGCGGCGTACATCAAAGGGGTAAGCGTCGAGTGGTTGCAGGGGAAAATGAGGTTAGAGACAGACTCACTACACAGACTGGTCGTCTGCGGCCATCGTAATTTATAACAATGCCCCTGAGCCTATGCCTGGGTCTGAGTCTAAGATTGACAGTGTAGAGAGAGAGATTTCTAATGCCCGTCTGCTCTTTATCTGGGTGAGGAACAGCAGTCCATTGACTACAGCAAACAAAGATTCATTGTTTCTACTGTAGCTTAAGTGGTGCTGATATAGTAGGTGGTGCCAAGGGGCAACATTGTTTGCTCTGTAAAATGCAATTCAAAGCAAAGTAGTTCATGCTGTTTGCATACATTAAACCAAATGTCAGATGAAATATTTCTCAGACTTCTAAGCCAAGGGAAAAAAACAAGCAGGAATTAGGCTACATGCTCCTTATATACGCACCAATATCCCTGTTTTACAGAAAGCTCACATCTTAGTTAATCAGTGAATAGTGATGGTGCCTGAAAAACACACAAGAACCTTCCACACAGACTGCATGTAAGTTGCCTGTCATCAATTATTAAGCAAAGAATTTGGCATGATTGATCAACCCCTAATGGGCTTCCCAATCACCACTATTAGAAGGGTTTTATTGCTAATCAAAACAATGGAAATTAGACAGAGATGGGGCCTGGGCTACTCAAGGACTGACAATAGCATCTTGTCTGAGTAGCTCCTTGTCCAAAAGATCGAATAGAAACATGGTGTATTTTAGATTCTTGTGCTACTGTGTAATAATGTATTAGTATTTTGATTCTTGATAAAATGTATTTACATTTAATGAAGATTAATGCTCTAACTGCTTATTTGCTACCATCTCATACTGTATTCGTACAATATTCTTTAAGTTTGGATGAAAACTCTTCTTATTATATAAAAAAGACTGATTTGTCTGGTTTGATTCTACTTTCCTATCTGCAATGTCTCATGACATATTGACATGAAAAAACTCACATTCCTTCTTTCATAGCTCACTGCTCTGTGAATATATGAGGCCTGAAATCAGAATACTCAGGAAAATTTAAGACGCCGGACAAAAACAAACGACATTTCCATTAAGAATGATTTTATCCTATGATTGCCAGAAAAGTGCATTTTGTTGTTCTGTTTTATTTATTTATTTTGCATTTTGTTGTTCTCTTTTGTGAGCCTCTTGTGTGAGCTGCTGCAATGGAACAGAGCAACACTCATTGTGTTATTCACTAGTCCATTGTTCCACTAAAGTGTAGGGTCACTAAGGCCCTGACCCCTTATTGAGACAGGAGAGAGCTGCTGCTAGTCTCCTGTATAATAGGATTAGTTCTAAGACATGGGCCTGTGCTAATTTCTTTTTCAAAGGAAGCTTGAGATGCTTGACAGGACCTCATTGTTGCCGCTGATGTAGTCTGGTTAAACAAGTTCTTTTTCCTCCTAAGCTGAAACAAATGTATCTACAACTGGGAGCCTGCTGTATTTTTGGCTGTTGTTTTCAGGCTGGATCCTATTAGATGCAGTTGAGGAGCTAATGTAATGCCATTACTAGATTTATCACCTGGTCAGGTTTAGGGTCTAATGTCTGGGCTTAGTTACAGAAAGGCTTTTAAGAAGCAACTCAGCAGAGACTGCCGTGAGAAAAAAGCTTGTTTGTAGAGTTGAATGTGTTATGCTGGAATTGTTTTATGTGCAGTGCCTAACAGGGTTTGCATTAAGGCCACAAAGCAAGGAAACACTAAACGTCAGCTAATGTTTTATGCAATTGATGGGATGGTCAAATATCAAAATTGATATTACATACACACACTCTGGGGCTTTCTTAAAGACTTTAACAGAGACCTTGATGAATTCCTCAAGGCAAGCGTTTAAGTCACGGAAAAAGCATACATGGCAGAGACACTCATGAGTTCACCACAGGTTGTGGTGCAGACAGACCGCTTCTTAAACACCATTGCTGTCTGGCTTGCACTCTTCAAGAGGGTGCTCTTAGGTGCACTTAAGGCTGAGTAGTCCTCACACACACAAGCTTGGCCTGGGATCCAGAAGGAGTGTAGAGAGGGGCGACGGATGGGCGGTCAGACAGAAGGTCCATTAGGAGCAGACACGGCCAGGCTCCTGTACAAAACCACAGGGGGGTTATCATCAGAAGGAGAGAGGGAGGGATTGATATGAATGGAGCAGGTGAGAGAACAGTTTCAAGAAGTGGAGTTTGATGAGTGTGTTTTTGGCAACACAGGTCACAATGTCATCTTAGAGATAGTAAATGTGTATGTGTGTATGAATGTGACAAAGTGATAGAGAAAGACATTTCTAACATGCATGTATGTTCAGATTTATAATATGTAAATATTTATATAGATATATTTACATTCATAAATATATTTATTAATTTCAGGCAAGTTTTGAATTAAAATTATGAACTCAAATGTACCTTAACTAGCAAAGTAAAAATTATATGAAGTATTATTTTCAGTATGCATGGAAAAGTAAAGGAAATGTAAATATTGTTAGATTCTTATGTATTATGAAAATACCACATTTGATTAGCTGTGCTATATTTCACATAGCCAGTTTATCTGAAAACATAACTATAAATTGTACAAAGCATTGATACAATGATTAAATACCAACCAGATTAAAAATTGTTTAAACGTTTTTCACATGCAACACCTTTGTTACACCTGTAAAGAAATGTTGTACATGATGTACTATTATTATATCAGTATATTTTGATATAGTATTTAGTATGCTCATATTTGGTTTAAAACATTATTCTAATATATGGCGCCTTGAGTTTCCTGTTTGGCTGCTCCGCTTCCTTTCAGATAAATACGGATGGGATACAATGTACCATTGTTAGATCTGCTCTATTTTAATGGACACACTGCTGACAGCTTCTGCCTTCAAGCCTGATGGTAATACACTTGGGATGTCACTGGAGGCCAAAGTATTATTTTTTGAAAAGAAGAAAAACATGGCTTTGTGTGTTTCTCTGTTTTAACACAAAATAATTAAAATATACTGGAGGGCTGAAAAAAATATTTAGATGTGAATTTGCTTGGCCTGAAGCCTGTACCAGTTTATAAGAAAACAAAGAGGAGTGAACATTCACGAACAAATCAAACTGAGAATGTGATTGCAAGGACATGATAGAGACGTCATTGTTGTAGCAGTGCATTGAACCGGACAGTTGGATACTCTCTTGGGGGCACTGTTGTTCAACCTTTAGTCCCGTTTTGAAATTTTACTCTTAAATGGACCAACATCTTACCATTACCTTCGCTCCTTCCACCTTACCTCTTAAATGCACTTTTTAAAAATCACATTGCAGCAAAAGCTTAATAGGATGCTAGCACAATATACTTGGATATAGAATTGACCATCCATCATCCACTTTCCTTTTTGTCACCTGACTCTTTCTGACTACACACAGGGCCATTGCGTCTCTCTCTTGTGACCCTTGTGTCTGTATTAATCTCAGTGTCGCCAGCCTTGCTGCCCCATGGTGAGAAGTCTGCAGACGGCTAGTTTCAGATAGCATTGGGCAGTTTGACTTGAGCGCTGTTAAGCCTTCACCACCAGATCCAATAAGGAATAACACGTGCCTGTTCTCAGCCAGCAGGCTTGCCTGAAAAATTGTTCTGAGTTTTGAAATTATTTGGCACCAGGAATAAAAGGAGCAGGCGCCAGACATGAAACACTACCTCGGTTAAGAGAGTTAAACTAGAAGGCTACAATAATTTGAAATCCAGTGTTGAGTTTTGGTCACTATCAGTGCTTTACTGTGATGAGCAAAAAGGGAGATTCTGACTAGGCAGTATTTGTGAAGTGCTAAGTAAATTTTCAACATGCCTTCTTAGCTGAGTTTAGAGGGCACATACTATGAAAAAAGTCACTTTTTCAGCTTTTGTGCACATAAAGTTGGGTACATCTCAACTGGGCTCATTGGAATTATACAGCCCCCAATTTGAATATCTCCATGTACTGCGCTCACATTTGTGAAGGGGCACCATTTTAAAAATTAACTCAAAGTAAAGGAAAAAGAAATGCAGGAGAAATGTGCCGGTATCAGCTGTACAGACCAATGCGCATCACTACATCGGCTCCCAGCCTCAAAGAACAGAACAGCTGCGTAGATAAAATTTACTTTTTAATGTCTGTTCCAGCTACAGTCAGCAAAAACCTGTTTGTGTGTGCAAAAAACGTCCTTCCTGGCTACTTTTACAACCTGGGTCAGTACAACGTGGCATGTTACTGGAATACAAAATGTGAGTTAATGTCACCTTTACATTTACATGTATTTAAAACTTTGATGCGATAAAAATGCAAACCTTTGCTTGGTCTTGGGTTGCATGTAAGATGGGTCTTGTAGTGTAAAAGCATGAACACCTTTTTCATTTTGACACTGTAAAAAAGGCAATGAATGTTCATGTTCTCTGTGAAGCTTTGACCAGAGCACTGCTCTGCTTATTGAGGAATTGCGAGGATTAGGTGGAGAAAAATCAAGAGGCAAATTCTTCTTGTTTTATCAAAGACAATAATGGATCTTTGTGCTCCTTTAAGTAACTACTTCTTCCAAAAAATGCAAATGGTTATGAATATGTGTCACCAGTTTGCAGTATTTAATCTGATCCATTAATTTTTTATGGTAACTGGTTATCCAGTGCTCTTAGTAATGTTTGTATTTTGGACTGAAAACATTTACTTTTGAGAAAGTGTTACAGAAGCATGGGATTTTTGAAAAGATATCCTTAGAAGGCAACTTTTTACCATTCTGTTGTCTAATGTGAATGTAAATTGTAATTAGTTCATCAGGTTTTTTTTTTTTAAACCTGGCAGCTATATTTTCTCCAGAAAATGTCTTTTAGCAAATATATCTCAATATTCCCAATTTAGAAAAATGTTATATTTTAATGCTTTTTATTGTTTGATTAGTAACAGAAATGTATTTCGACAAAGTTCCTTAACTTGTCATAGGATTTTCATTTAGTCACTTTTGAAAAACTTCCCATTATTGAGATGTCTCTGTTAACACACTGGACGATGCGTAAACCAAACAACTGCTGACCGAAACAGTTACAGTATATTTGGCCATTATCTCCAGGTCATTTGGTGATGTCTGAACTGTAAATTAAATAAGGAACAAAACATGACATGATGTGCTGTGATTTGGCCCAATGAGAGGTGGTGCTAGTGGAGTTGCCACTTCAGAGTTGAATATATAAAAGTATGTCCTAAAGCCAGGAATGACATCATATTTTTAGACTAGTTCAAGAATGACAGATTATACTTTTTATCCATTTATATTTACATGTTGTGTAATGTGTGTCATGAAACTCCCAGGACTGGTGATGGATGCAAATGCAGGATTACTTTATTACAAATGCAGGCAGTCTGTTCCAAAACGCTATGCAAAATACTTAGGAACAGAAGAGAATTTTGTTTGTTCATGCCAATTTAATATATAATATATAAACTTAATTTAATATACAACATTTATTTTGTATCTGATCTGTCTTAGTTTAGCGTTTAACATTTCACCGCGTGGCTACTTTGCATTTTGCATCATTAATGAGTGAAACATTATTCAAACAATAGAGAGACGTATAAACCTGTGATTTGGTGCTGTAAAATTTGACAAAAACTCACAAAGCAATCAAATTTGAGAATTCAACAGTTCTGTGATGTAAGGAATGGCTGACTGACTTTGTTGTTTTTACATAAAAAGCCATACTTGCTAGTGAATTACACTTAACATTCATCTTTCACAAAATTACAAACTCTGAATCTTTAATTTCCTAAAGATTTGACGTGATTTGAACCCTTTTCACTGTTTCAGGATATCTTCTATTTGCAAGGCAACAGAGCTTGTTGCTAATTCCTTGCGTGACATGGTGTGATGTATTGCAGCATCCACTGCTTGTTTGTGATGGTGCATTGTGGACAAATATCTACTAGCTCCGGTTTTCTAACTGTGCTCTGAGGAACGAGAAATATTTGAGTGTTTCTCTCTTTTTTTGTTTAAACTTTCACAAGGCCACCCAGCACTGCAGTGTTTACTGGGACTCTGGCTTTTTCGACGATAACTTGAAATCAGGGTCTACAAAAGCCTTTCATCCTCCTTGTATCTTTCTGTGTATTCTAAATACTGTCAGGAGACAAGACTCACACACAGTCACACACACACACACACACACACACACACACACACACACACACACACACACACACACACACACAACCAAGCATACAG
>JAOUQY010000032.1:12493796-12508839 GCA_028566355.1 Doras micropoeus | reverse complement strand
TTAGGGGTGTAGTCTCTTAGGGGTGTACTCACTTTTGTTGCTGGTGGTTTAGACATTAATGGCTGTATATTGAGTTACTTTGAGGGAAGAATAAATTTACACTGTTATATAAGCTGCACATAGACTACTCTTCATTGTGTCAAAGTGACATTTTGTCAGTGTTGTCCAATGAAAAGATATACTTAAATATCTACAGAAATTTGAGGGGTGTACTCACTTTTGTGATACACTGTATACTTGCAAGTGGACTTGGGTAATGTTACAATTGTATATCATATCTACTGTGTAGTTGTAGCATTTACAATTTATTTCCGAATCTCTATGCCAATAATAAAACTGATTATTCAAAAGTGAATAAAATTGCCTGGAAAGAACATACGAAAAATGCTGATCTTCTGGAAGCAGTTTCTTTCTCTTTGTGCTGACATTATCTAGGTGCGCAATCATGAACATCACCAATAGAAAATGAGTGGGCAGAGCTGTGGGATCTTTGGTCTATAAAAGCACAGGGTAGAAAATGCTATTCATCACTTGTGCTGTTAGCATTAAGTTGTCTCGTGCCAAAACATGCTGGGGTTTTGAACACGATTGTACTTTTTGTTTGTAGAATTTTCAATGTAAACGGAACCTATTCCTGCATCCCCTTGATTTAGCATGGGTTTCTAATGCATCATGGAGCATCCCACAGGCCAGGATAAACAAGCCCAGAGCTAGGACTTTCAGGCACCATTAACAAAGAAGCACTGTGCCCTACTAGGTGCCTCTGCATATCCCATTAAACCATCAGCACTCTCAAACGTTCCTTAAAATTCTTGAAAGAAAACTTTTTCTTTCCTCACACATTTCTCTCTTCATACAAATAAATTAAGACTGAGCCTGAGATAACACCATTCTAGGAGCTAAGAGCTAATGTTCAAAAATGTCTATTTCAATAGATGGCTATTCCTAAATTCAGCCCAGTGCTACCCTAGGCTGGGGAGTGTTTCATCAGAGGTAAGAACAGAGAGAGAGAGAGAGAGAGAGAGAGAGAGAGAGAGAAATCAAAATATACCTTTCCTACAGTATAAAGCTGGGGGGGAAAATGACCTTAAGAGAGAGGAAGTCAGGGAAATATGTTTCATAATGTTAAAGGGAAAGAAAAGGCCAGGCTCCTGCTGTCAGTGGTGATGATATGAATAGGGCATTGATCTGCCAGGCCGGAGATGAGGGAGTAAATGGAAAGTGGCGTTTGCTGAAGTTATTGGTGCATGAATCATATTAACTGCCACACTGAACAGATTTAAGAGCTAAGATTTTTATTTCCTCTTCTCTCTTCCCCCACCTGCACTTGCACCAAATGAACTCACCGGCACGTGGCACACTGCAGTCGGCACCACTCATGCAGTGAAAAATTGAGCCTCCTTGCCAGGTTCTGACCAGTCTAAGCTGGGGTCTTGTATTCATATTCTGTTTGCGATGGCATCGATACTGATGGATGGCCTTGCTAAATCTGTCCGTGTGTGTGACAAACAGAACCATCTTATCAGGCCAACCCTTCCTCTGGATATTCATCAGATTGAAGACACACAAACCTTTTCTCTACTTAGGGGGCATGATGGTACTAGCAGAGACATCCACATCCAATGCTATCTCATGTCTCCATTTTAAGATGGTATCAGCTTCAAGTTTGCACGCAGAATGTTCCAAACACTATGGCGCTTCTGCGAGGCAGGCTGAACAAACACTGTGTTCTTTACTTCAATTTGTAAATGTAAACATTTAAATCTTTTATTTTAAGACTCCGTGATGACAGGGTTTGCCAAGGTTGAACTCAAAGACTGGCGCCGAATCCTGACCTCAACCCCACCGAACATCTTTGGGATGAACTGGAAAGCAGACTGCACCCCAGACCTCCTTGCCTGACAGCAGTGCTCTTGTGGTTGAATGAACACAAATACCTTGAACACAAATGCCTTGCTCCAAACTCTAGTGGAAAGCCTTCCCAGAAGAGTGGAGCTTATTATAACTACAAAAGGGGCCTAACCTGGAATGGGATCATCAATCAGAGGGGCACTGGCCAGACTGGGGCTAAGCCCAGACTCTTCTCCATCAAAAAGCTTCAAAATAGAATCTTTCCATAGGTTTTTTCTTGCATGAAAGGGCTACATATTACCTAAAAAATGTGAATATTCAAGAAGGAAGGAAGCACCCTGCTCTGTTCTGGTCTCCCTCATCTTTACAGTCTATGTCTACAATCTATAGTCACCTTTCCTTCTCAAACTCCTGTTCTCTCTTCTTTCTTTATCCTGACTAGGTTAGTCTGGTGTCAAATGTCAACTAAGCTATCACTATTAACTGTTCAGCTGGCTACAGTGCAATATAAAGTACATTAGCTTTACATAACAATATGCTCTTTTTATGTTTACACACACCGGAACTCATATAGACACCGACACATCTTGGTTTTCTTGGCTAAGCATGAAAGGATGTTTGTGCTTCAGTGACAAGCCCTTTACTGGTCTTTCCTTCCATGAATTAAGGAATTGCCAGAGACCTGTCAGCCAAGACATAAGTTTTTCTGCGTGACTGGTTTTGCCTCCATTCATTAAAAATAAAATACAACACTGTTCACTGAAGATGAAAAAATGACAACACTGCCTTCTTCTTTTTCCTGACGTTCAGTAGTGACAAACTGCTCAAAGCGGAGAATTTTTAAAGGAAAAGAAAGAAAAATATCCAGCCAGGTGACTCCTGTGTGTTCGATGAACACAAGTGTTATGGTCAGGCGTCCACAAATTTCTGGTCATATAGTGTATTGACCACATGAACCGTCCTTTCTCTCGAGAACCACTCATATCTGAAGTGCATTAAACAAGCAGTGGCTCAGCTTGAAGCAATTACCAATGGTTTATAGCCACTAAAACAGCGATGATAATTGGGCTCTATGATGTGATAATGCACCATTACCAGTGAACACCCAGAGTCGTATATATATTTTTTACGCTCAGAGATTTCTTGCTGTCAAATGGCAAGGAAACAGGGAACAAGACCTGCCAGAAAAGCAGAATGGAAAACAAAAGGAGGAGTCCACTATAAATGCACAATGAGACAGAAATTAAACAGAAAAAATATGTCTTGAAAGATTTTGATGTCAAAGAACTCAACATAATCTACTGCAACATTCTAACTCAAGTGCAAAACTCTACAATATGCAAGAAATCAATGACTCACTTTCAAACATAAGCACATTATCAAACTGCTGAATCAACACGTAAAATTGAAACTAAATTAACAGCCGTTTACTTTCCATTACACTTTCATGTGGTGTAAAGTTCCATCATATCTCAGAGTTCTTTAGAAGTGCATTTTAGTGTTTCAATCCCAGTGGCTTGGAAACACTGAAAAACAGAAATGCGAGTAAAAAATTACTGCAACAGACATTTATAAACGTTAAAAAAAACCTACCTGGTTCATGACTTGATGAACATTTGCTCTCACACTGCCCCCTTGTGTTGGGTTATTTAATCAAATGTGGTTATTTAATATATAGAATATGCCTACTTACTGTTCACTTCTCTGATTTGAGAGCAGAAAACATTTTGGAGCACATGTTTTTTTCCTTGTCCAGGTCTTCCTTGTAACAACTGTAAGCATAAAAAAAAAAAGGTTTAGACTTCCTCTCGACATTGCTCTACAAGTTAAATGGCAACATGTGGCGTTTTTCAACACACTGCGCCAGCTTTCTTAGCAGGTTGTTGATGTCCGTGTCAAAGGGCTTCTTGGCCTGAGCCATGGTGAGGTAATCTTGTGCCTTCTCGTAGTCGTTCACCTCCAAGCAAGCCTAGTGAAGGCAGAAGGGAAGTAAAGTGATTATGATATTATGTCTAAAACTAAATTCTGTATTGATGTAATTAAGTAAGCATTAATCAATGGCAGATTTTTTAAAAATCATATCCGTGTAAGTATGACTTAATTCTAACTAAAAGCTACAAAAATATATTTTCTGCTTGGTCAGAGCTGTTTAGGTGTGTCACATGGCATAATGGATTGACAGTCGTGGCAATGTAAACAAAAAACTATATGCAAGAAAAGCTTGTAGAAATGAAAAAAAAAGCATGTTCTGGTTATTAAACATTTAGAGCTGATCGTGTGAAATTATACTGACTGATAGTTTCTTAGAATTAGTCAGACCTTTCTTTTAAGACTTTTAACACAAATATACACACAGCTGCTCAGAGAAGGGGTTTCTTCATTTTGAGTATTTTGAACAATAAAAACTACTTGAAATAAACTCTGAATTTGAAAATGAATGAACTACACTATTTCCTGTTAGGTAACTAAAAAGAAAGAAACCAGTTAACTAATTGACCATGAAGTAATAATCTGAAGGGGAAATGATGTGGGCGAGTCGCTGACCTGACCACAGCGGAACAGCGCTTTGGTGTTACCGGGGCTGATTTCTAGAGCCCTTTGGCCAAACTGCAGGGCTTTGTGAGGCCTGTCCAGGCGGAGGTAAGCGAGGGAGAGATTGAGCAGTAAGGGCAGGCTTGCCTCCTCCACACGTCTCCTCTCCCCTTCATCTTCTGGCTCGCGGTTCCTTAGCAATGTCATGGCCTATAGCAACAAAGACGAGAAGCAGATGGTCAGCTCTGAATCCTGACCTGGTTTTTGGTCTTGAGCTTTTCCTCCCCCCCCTCCCTCTTAATTAATAATATAATTAAGAGGAAAGCTGATAAACTGTATATGGCTCTTTTTCTATGAATTAATATGGTTATTTTATTTTTATTGCACAATAGGCCAAATTTCTTCTTCGTTTGTTTTATTTTGAAGTATGACGACCAGTTCACTTGTATGTGCTTCACTTGTGCTTTCAGTAACACGGGAGAGAGACAGAGATGAACTTGAACTACTGAGATGGCTTTTTTGTTTGGTCTTGTTTTGAGTGAATGACAAGTGCAATGAAAAGCACAGCTGAGAAAATAAAATGAACCCGAAACGAACCGAAGGAAATTTGCCCCCTGCCTCCCTCAGACACAGACACACATGCACCGGGTTCTATAAATAGCACTTGTAAAACGGACCCTGAATTCCTGAGCCAACCTGCTTGTATCTCTGTTTGGCGTCTTCGTAGCGGCTCTGGTTGAAACAGCGGTTTCCAAAGCTTCGCTCCATGTCGACTACATTCAGCAGTGTAGACAGAGGAGCCAAATTCTGCTCTTCCTGTGAAACAGATTTGGACAAACAGCACTTTTTTTACTCAGTATGACATCAAACAGGCATTTAAAATAATTTTAACATCATCACAACATAACGTCAAACATTATGGCAGTGCAGGCTTTTTTTTAGGAAAGTACCAATTGTTTGTGTAAAGACTAAGTGATTTTGCAGACAAAATAACAGCCCCAGCAGGACAACATGCAATACCCTGGCTGAAACAATCACGACATGAAGCACATTTAAGAAGATCGCTCTTGGTCTTCAGCAGGTGGCTGCAGCAACAGAGCACAAGTTCGATGGTAAACTCATGCAAGACGCAACTTAACTAGTAGCACGTAAACCAATCCTTAATCAAAATATTGCCGTTTCTATCATTCCAAGCCAAAGAGCACCATATAAATGGTGGTAAACACTATGGTTTGTGAGTGCACTTTCTCTCAAGGTGCTACAGGTTGTCTAGCAATAAGTAAACAAACAACAAAACTGGAGTCAACTGGAGTTACAAACCATAATATTAAAACTACGCAAGAACTAAGAAACAAAAAGAGGAAAACTAAAGTAATATAGCCATATTAAGAGGTTTTTTATAGGAGATGTTGCACCTACTTACTGTGAGACAACTTATGTCTACGCTGAATGTATGTGATTTGGTGCAACACTATGACATTTACTTGTCCTTAAACTCGAACCTAATGCAGATTTACGTTGAACTAGGTAAAGGAATTTATTCAGTGAATCTGAACACTGTTCTGGCTTTAAGTTAAATACATTTCACAACATGAAGGGGCATAAAAGTATAAAACTCACTGGTGAAAGCACAAAGAACTCGTCCACTTGGGCTGAGTCAAGATAATCGAAGACCTGAACCTCATACAGCACAGTGGCCCAAGGTGGGATGAGCGGAGGGCAGCCCATCTCTCCATAGGCATAGCCGGGCTGGATGAGAAAACGAGAGAACTCCCCTCTCCTCATGGTCCGCAGGCCGAGGTCCAGCCCCCACACAGTCATGTCTGGTTGAAGAAACATAAAACATGACGCCGCATGCTGGGATTAGAAAAATAATCAGCAAACGCATTATTGTTGATATGGTGATGCATTCTGTGAAGTAATGTATCCTACAATTTAAGGGTGTTTGTTAAGGGAATGACCATTTATAAGGGGTGTAACGATACAGTCTGCTCATGATTCGATTTTCTCAAGATATTTTAAACACAGAACAATTATCAAAGTCAGTTCTGGTATTTTTTTTTTTTCTGAAGTGTATAACAATGCAGATTTTCTTGTATACGTTTTTTGCAGCTTCGCCATATCTTAAAAAAGGAGTGAAAACATTCCTTTTTTATTTTTGAAGAATAACAATGCAAAACTTTAACAAAGAATTTTAGTCTCCTTCAAATTAAAAGAAAGATGCTGAGTTTATGCTGGGGGAACTGTAATAACGTGGTGGAAGACGGAGGCTTTGCGCCTCACTCGATCCAACAACCGAGTGATGCGGTTTACGTGATTTAGTCCTGCTTGGGAAACAAGCTTTAAAGTGTGAGCAAAACACTTTTTGCATGGTGCTAGTCCAGCCTCGTTCACTGCTACGTCCATATTTCGAGCGGTGTCCATAACGACAGCAATGTTGCGATTAGCTTTTTCAAGCTCCAACTCTGAAAGTGGCGATTTCCTCGGCTATGTTTAGCCCATTGTGCGACTCGAAAATACGGTGAGTTTGGAGTACGAAGCTCACCATTTCCCACTCTTCGGTGATCACATGTGCTGTTATAGTGACATAGCTCTGGGTAGCCCTTGTAGTCCACCCTTCTGTGGTTATCACTACACTGACTGCTTCTTTCAAATTTTGCTTTTGTTTTGAAGCTGCGGCTCAGACTGAGGTAAATGAGAGCATGACGTATAACGTGCTAGTAAGGGTGGAACCCTCTGCTGTTCACATGTTATCGTGATATGTCCACGATGCACATCGTCACATTTTTGCATCGTGGCACAATGCATCGTTGCACCCCTACCATTTATAGGTGCAAGTAAACAGAAAAGCAAAACTGTTTACTTGTAGATGTACCACAATATTAGACTTAACTACAAAAGTTGTTGTTTTATAAATAAGAACTATTTATTGTTGGAAAATTGATGTGGTAGAAGAGGAATACAACACTTCAGCACGTGTTATAGCTATAACTATAAAATACAAGGTCTCCATCATGGCAATGCTTCGAGTTACACTTCACTGGGTGTGAGAGAATTTTTGGCTAAAATAATAATAATAAAAAAAAAAAACCATTCCGGTCCTTCCACATCCACCCTATAGCGCTGACTTCGTGGCTCTGTGAGATTTCTTCTTGTTCCGTTCTCGTTACTTTCCGGACAGACCTTGTAGATAGTAGCTGTAGCTATCCCAGTGTGCATCATCATGTTGTCCTGGGATTTGATTCCTTTTTTTTCCTAGCAAAAGTTTACCTTTTCCAAGCTTCATCATTTTGGGAAATTTGAAGCTCCTGGTCGACTCGAAAGGCTGATCCGAATACTCCAGGAATCCAGAAAAGTGAACTGTTGATGAGATGAACATGAATGTGGACACTGATATACTCACTAATTCCAGTTCAACAGACATGACAGACCTTATATTACCGCGCGATAACCACGGCGATGTTAAAGAGGCCAGCGCGGGTAGGCCCTCGTGTCCGATACTTACTGCTGACTGAAGCGTCTCTCGGCACGAGCGGGCCTTCCCCCACGTTCACCACTTCCTTGAGAATTCCTCCGTCTCCTAAAACATCTTGCATTTGCTGAGCAAGACGCTGGAAAGGAGTCTATGGTGCAACAAAGAAAAATGCTAGTGGTGTAAGATTAGCAAGTCCGTTTCTCAAGAAGTTCTCAGGAAGCGTTTACCAACACACACAAAAACACAGCGTTAATTCGTGGATTTATCTTCTATCTTAAGAGCTTTATTCTGCGTCACACAGCTTCCACAAACACACCAAAAAATAAATGGTATTATTAAATGAAAATAGCTCTTTCTTGTTTGCAGTGGTTGATTTTAGGAGGTATTTTTGGGAGGTTAGACTAATACTACCCCACAGGTCTCCATTTTTTTGAGCTATTTTCCACAAAGGATGAAAGTGTGTGAATTCAGTTTAAGTTCTTAAACCTTTCTTTAAAATGACAGTGATTTTTTTTTCAGTGTTGTTTTCAGTTCAAAACGGCTACTAAAAGTTACCCATGTAAAAAAAAAAGCTTTATACGTACTATAAATTGGCGTTAAGTGACTATGTAGTAATGTATGTAGTAATTAGTGACTAGCAGCTAGCTTTAGTTGTTTGTTTGTTTGGTTGTTTTTTACCTGTATTCCAACTCGATGGCGCTCCTCTGGGTCGAAAAACTGCATCAGTTTTAAAGACACACCGTTCACTGCCATGACTTTAAGTGAATTCCGGCGTGAAGTGTTCAATGAGCTTAATTTTCAAGTCAGGTGAAGCTGAGTTTCTGAAAACTGAGGCGCCACTCTGAGGTAAACAACCTCAACTTCACATCCGTGCGAGAACCTTTTTTTTTTTAAACGGCTACTTTTATATTTAATACGCCTTTTTGTCCTTTTGTCAGTTTCCCAGATTCAGTTTGTGAAGAATTAATTTAATGGAGTGATGCCAAATTGACTCCCTGCTTCAGGTTGCACAAGTCTGGACACCAACCGACCGAGTTGACAGATAAATAACTTAAAACCTCCACATAAATACTCATATTCACTTTATTTTGAGTTTAAATATCAGTTTATATGCTTAAGTTCGTGGTGTGTGTGTGTGTGTGTGTGTGTGTGTGTGTTACTTTTTTAAAGCAGGATATAAAGCAGTTCCTCTCTTCACCACAAGACGGCGCTGTAATATTTAAAGAATATTTAAGGATGAAAAACCGATTCATTATTTTAGTTTGATTGTTTTCAGTTACACTAGATGTGTGAAAGCATAGAAAACACCAGGAGGGAAAATTATTTCCCTTTTTTTTTTATTATAAACATGTACAACAATCATAATTTCCTTGCAACACTTATCAAGAAGTATAAAAAAGGGCCAATATTTATTTATTAAAAAAAAAAAAAAAAAAAAGACCAGCATGGCTTCATTTCTTTCTTTCACAACTCTATAATCTTCAATGCACCCATTCCATACATATTTTTGTAAAAACAGTCCTTAAAATTTCAGAAGAGCAGGTTTTCTCCTATTATCATAACATCTTCACAAATTCTTTAGCTGAATATCGGTAATATATAGAACATTTGTGGTTTCTGAAAAAAATAATAAGACAGACTTCAGTCACTAATCTTTAATGCCATGTCCAAAAATGTTCTTTTTGTTTTTACATCCAACAATCATTTAAGACGATATATGAGATTATTATTATTTTACTATTGTGTAATCTGTACTCTAGTTGTACAACATGTGCTTAGTCTACCTACTTTGAGTTTCTCCTCCAAATGCATCTTGGTGTTATCAAAAGTGTTATCAAGTAAGTAACTCACATTTTTGTGAGTGTATCTCACGTGTATCTACTCAATCCCTACTATCTAGAGGGCACGTCATTCTGTGTAATCACCCGACACGACCAGGACCGGTGGGCTGCATGAATCTACACCCTGGGCTGGAAAGAAATCAGCCTAATCTTTGCTTCTTCACACCACTCTTTACATCTTTCATAAAACTATCTGCTCCACAAAAGTCTTTAAAACAATCGTTAAAAGCAAATAATCTGATGCGGATATCCCCAGTGATTTCTTTTTACCTTTGAAAAACAGCCCGACTTGCTCGTTTGTACCAGCCCTGTGTCCATGGGTGTATCCCATTTCCAAGAGCAAATTCAAATTTGATTCAGATTTTTTTTCCTGAATAGATTATGCAACTGAAACAGATTATGATAGTTGACTGTTTCTGTGAAATCAACTGACCACATGCACTAACAGCATACTACAATCTTCTGTGCTTCACATTGTTCTTTCACATTTTTGTCCAACATTTGAGAATACCCAGTTTGCACTGAAGGGGTCTAGAAATGATTAACGTGTAAAGTATACTTTTGATCTTTCTTTTAAAAAAAAATCATCCAGATTTAAAAATATATATATACAAATTATCAACAAAAAAAAAATAAATCAAGCCATGACAGAACGATGTGTGGAAGCACTTCTCTTCTTTTGAGACTTGACCATCAGCCTCTGAAGCTCTCCAGGTGGAATAAGTATATCTGCAGGTTCGGCAGACTCTTGTGGTTTAACACCTTTCAGAAAGTCTATGGTTGCGTATTCCGTGCCTGAGTTTTTGGGTGGCGCGGTTCTCAGCTGGCTTGTGCTTTCGGACTGGAGCACCTGAATTTCTGCATAGTGCAAGCCATCAGAATCCGTCTTCTTCTTCTTATTCACTTTGGCATACTGGGGCTCGGCTGTCACATTGTCATATATGTGAGGATCTGCAGACTAATCCAGAAGAGATGAGAGAGAGAGTAAAAAAGTCAGTGAAAAATAGATGAGTGGCAATAGTGCTGTTAATAAATAACTCTGTGAACACTTTGGGAAAGGGCGTGATCTAGAGGAGGTTTTGCTTTGCATATATACATGGTTGGGTGGGTTACTTTCAAAACGTTACAGTTAATGATTAGATAGTTAGATAATAATTAGTTTCTTAGAAAATGTAGTCAGTCATCTAATCCAAATAGCACAATATTAAAGTAGCATAACTTGATTCTGTTACTTTTGAGGATGATCGTATAGTTTTATGATTTAACTACGATAATTAATTGGCAACTGTAAGATTAGTCAATTGGGTTGGTTTCCCTAGAGACCACAGTGGTGGGGTGAAATGTGAGAAGTCTTGTATAGTGTATGCATGTGCAAGGTTGTACATTATTTTTTATTTTAAATGGGGCTGTCAGTAATTTGAAAATTTATCTAATTAATTATATGCTTTGTGAATAATCGAAATGATTTCATGTAGCAATATTTGCCATGAGAATCATTTAAAACTATTTCAGAAATTATTATTATTATTATATATTATATAATATGATTTTTGTAGACTTACTCAGTTTGCGCCTGAACGCCTGTCCGAGTACAACTTGACAAGGTTTCTCACAGAAGCAGCTCTACCTATCAACAGCACCATCTGGGTGTTTTATTTTGTATTGTAAATTTTCCAACATTTTGTCACCGGCTTTCCTCATTGTGGATGGTTTTCATGTTCAATTTGTGCAAGACACAGTGTCATATGGGGTCAAGGAGCATCAGCGCACGATTAATCTGCATAAATGTGTTGACTTTTTTCTATAATGAATTAATCAAAATGAGTATGCATTTGACAAATCTAATTTTTGAAAATGTGTTTTAAAATTGCAATCCAATTTAATCCCTATTTAATAACCCTGATTTTTTATCAGTAATCTGAGTACGTCTCACTCCCTAAACCTGTCTGTATAGTTACAATTCCAGTGAAGTTGGGACGTTGTATAAAACATAAATAAAAACAGAATACGATGATTTACAAATTCTGTTCAACCCATATTCAAATGAATACACTACAAAGACAATATATTTAATGAAAATGTGTGGCGCATTATGAAGCGCAAAATACGACAGTGGAGACCCCGGACTGTTGAGCAACTGAAGCAAGAATGGGAAAGAATTCCACCTACAAAGCTTCAACAATTAGTGTCCTCAGTTCCCAAATGCTTCTTGAGTGTTGATAAAAGGAAAGGTGATGTAACACAGCGGTAAACCTGCCCCTGTCCCAACTCTTTTCAAAATGTGTGTGAATATTTGCAAAAAACAATAAAGTTTATCTGTTTGAACATTAAATATCATGTCTTTGTAGTGTATTCAATAAAATATGGGCTGAAAAAGAATTTGCAAATCATTGTATTCGGTTTCAATTTATGTTTTACACAACGTCCCAACTTCATTGGAATTGGGATTCTAAGTACAACTGTGTTTAAGGGTGAAAAATTAATTCTGGTCAGCAGTATTACTGTGTAGTGATGAGCAATGTGAGTAATAATAATAAACATATATCCCTGCTGGATGGAATTTTTTTACCAAGCAGTACAGCCTAAACAACATAGAAGGTGTGAGAAGGTGAATATTATCAAGATTGTTCTTCATTAACTCTGAACCATTGAAAGTAAGTGAATCACCCATTACAAATAGTCTGAGCAGTTTGGCAATGGGTTCAGCATTTGAGGATTCGGTTATCAGGCTGTAGTATGCTCATAGTTCTAACCAAAAACAAGAACAAAGCAACTGCAATTCAGAACAGAAAGATGGCAAAGACAATATGGCACTAAAGAAAAGGTTAGTATAAGTAAATGTCTTAGTAGAGTAATGTATTGTGAACAAATATACCTGATGACGTGAAGGTGCAGTTGGAGCTGACATTAAAAAAAAGACATAAATAGCATTGTTACTTAACACAGTTGATGCATCAAATTAAAAATATGCATTTATCACACATAAATGGTTCCCAGCCCTGCAAATTTAGGTGTTTTGCCTGCTCTAACACACCCACATTTGACCTGTTAATTAGTTAATTAATTCCATGGCATGTGGAGGAAGCACGAGCTACACCTCAAATAGTACTTTTAGTCTGAGTACAATGTGTTCATACTGAGAATTTCCTGGTTGATGTACTAATACTGCTTAAGTATGGACTATTAGAGACTTGCATACAGTGCTTAGTGTGAGTGAGAGGAACATGACAAGGTGCTATGATTTAAAATTGTCCAATATGGCCAATGAGCCAAGCATAATCCTGCTACAGCATGGACGCAAATAAAGACGTTTAAACCCAACATGTAAATATTACAATATACATAATGTTCAAAAAGGACAAGCATTTTTTATATCTATGGACATACTCAGTAACACCACTGAGTATGTCCAACTTTAATGCAGCCATTTGAATGACACTGCAACCAACCAATTATTGGCATTTTCCTGTGTCCTATTTGCAAACTTGCAATATTTTGCAACACACTGTCACTAGCTGCTTCGTAAACATTCCTAAGAATCATTTAAACTTGAATGCCATTGTTAAGCCTCATTTTTCTACCCAGTAACACTGGCCAAATAAAAAAAAACCACTCAAATCTGTTTTTCAGTTGGAAACCAATTGCATTTAGAGAGAACATCCTGAAGCTTATGGGCAGAAAAGTGAACCATTAAGTATAAGGCAATGTAAGTACAGCTGAGGTGAATATCCTGTGGGGCAGGGGTGGCTCAGTGGTTAAGGTGTTGGGTTACTGAATAGAAGGTCAGGGGTTCAAGCTGCCACTGTGGGGCCCTTGAGCGAGGCCCTTAACCTTCAACTGCTCAGTTGTATAAATTAGATAAATGTAAGTCACTCTAGATAAGGGTGTCTGCCAAATGCCATAAAATAAATGTACAAAAATCCAAGTACTCTACAACACAAACAGAGTGTAGGATTATGGTACATTTGAGACCATTTGAGCCACTGTAATAGGCAGTCAAGTTAATTCATATGGATACAATCCAGTCCTGAGAGTCCTAAACCATGTTTTTGCTGCATTGACTCCAACTCCAATTCCCTACACACTGCAACCTGGCAATCAGCCTATAATTGGTTTGGGTGTGTTGGGATTGGAAATGGAAAAACAATAAGGCATGGAGAACTGAGCTCTGTGTTATTACTAAAACATCAACTATTCTACCAAGACATTGATAGGCATTAATTGAGTGTTAATACTGTATAGTTTTGTTAATGTACCAATATTTGTACCACTGGCTACATTTTCTGGAACAAATCCACTAGCTCGAGGTCATATTTGTTTAGCATTCCTTTGTTTTCTTCCAAGCTTACATAAGTGTATAAACTGATGGTGACTGGTTAGCTAGGAGTCCAAAGATTTACACAACATGTTTCTTTCTTGTATTTCTTATCATTTTGCTTCAATTCTTACAAACTATCTTGTTTTAAACACTACCTTTTGAACAAGATCTGTATCTGAATGTATTTATATTAAAGATACACTGAACACCTGTTTTCTTACCTTTCCTCGTTGACCGCTTCACAGTCAGCTTCCTTGGATTTAAACCCCACCTACGATGGAAAAGTAAAACTATAAATAAAAATAAACAAATAAATTATAAATAAGACTTTTGTAGTAGCCGTCATTTCCTCTTTAGTAGCTCAAATCATGGAATCTGAATAAAATGCCACTTCTATCTAGGACTCAGTTTACAGCATGATAAGCTTAATTAAAACATTTTTTTTTCACTCACAAAAGCAGTGAGTTGAAGCTATTGTCAAGTGTATTTTGTGCATGCTTCAAGCAGAATACCAAAACATAATCACCATCCAATTTTTAAGAGTCTTCTTAAGAAATTGAGATCTTGGTTGAGTTTTTTTCCAATTTCTCTAGATTAATTTGTCACCAATTTTCCACAAGTTAGTTATTTCTTTTTGCACAACAACTGCCAATTTGAGGTTCTGAGAACATCTACAGTAATCCATGTAGGGGTGCCATGAGCTAGCACATCTGTAATTGGCTACTCCTGTGTTGCTCTGAATTATAAGAAAGAGGATAGCTGGGGGTTTTAAACCCATTCACATTTGAAGTCGCAATCAGAGATTAAAAACAGTCCCGAACCATTGCGATGTTCCCTTTTCAATATTCACAGCTTTGGTTAACATGAGGGCGACACAGTGGCTCAGTGGGTAGCACTGTAGCCTCACAGCAAGAAGATCCCGGGTTCGATCCCCGGGTGGGGTGGTCTAGGTCCTTTCTTTGTGGAGTCTGCATGTCCTCCCCGTGTCCGTGTGGGTTTACTCCGGGTACTCCGGTTTCCTCCCAC
>JAOUQY010000032.1:12415543-12426310 GCA_028566355.1 Doras micropoeus | reverse complement strand
CTGCTTATATTGGGGGTTTAGTGAAGACGGGTCATTTTGACCCGGAGGACACATGGTGTATACAGAAAATGAGGACAGCAGGAGGGTTAAGCCTTCTTCCAAAGCCACACATCCAAAACACATGAACTCACACTGTCTGCACACTGCGGAAGGATGAGTCCACATAAGTGAGAGTAGAGAGAAGAGCACAAACTGGTGTATCCTTATGTCTCATGCACATGTAAGAAAACACCAGCAGCACTGACAGAAATTGCTGTTTACACCTGCATTATAGCTATGAAAACAGTAATTCCCTCACCAGCCACTTTGTCCTCTTTTCTCTCTCTCTCAGGAAAACATTTACCAAGAAATGGGAGAAAATGGAAAGCGGAGTGCGTATAGCTGAGACTTCATAATAATGCAATAATATTCAATAAATGCCTCAGAACAAAAAAAACTTAACGTCATTATCTCTGTTCAAGCCAACTATTTTATTAGTAACATCAGTAAAGTCAAAGTATAACGAGCAACAGCCCACATCCAGGATTTCCCAGGATTCCACTTGTGCCCTGCAGCCATTCATTATTATAAGTCACATAGTTAAATGGCGTCCACCCGTGTGCTTTGAACACCTTGTGGAGCCACAATAAATACATTATTTTAAATATTAAAAGAACATAGCCAGACTGTGACTCTGCCTAGATGAGGCTGTCCACCAAAAGTCAGTGACCAGGCAAAAAGGGCACTAGTCAGAAAAGCAAACAAGTGGCCAAGGGCAATAAACCCTGACTGAACATTTTTCTCTGTACTTCCTTGGTCTCTATGATGAGGTTTGGTATGTTTGATGCCTTCAGGGACAGGTGCACTTATACTGAGACCATGTGAAAACTGGGTGCAACAGAAATAATTTAGGGTTTTCATAGCAAGGGGGTTGAATACTTATGCAAGAAACTGTACTAGGGTTTGGTTTAGGGAAAAGTTAGATGTCAGGGCTCTTTTTTATACGCTTCTCATATTTCATTAATTCTATCTTTGTGTGAGAAATAAGAAATAAATCCATTTCATTTATACAGAACGTTTTCCTAAGAGAGTATAAGACGAGTATAAGATACTGTAATACAGAAACACGCTACTCAGAAAATGACTTTAAATAAAGCAATAAGAAGAGTAAAGAAAAAAAAACCGACTTGCAAATAATGTTTGATCGTCGCATCAGCACACACACACACACACACACACACACACACACACACACACACACCTCTTTCAGTACTAGTGAGCAGTGACTTTGAGGTTGATTTAAAATGCTGAAAGGGTGGTGAATTTATTACTAAGGCTGCTCCATGATGTTGATGCAGCTATCAGAAATACAAGGTTACCCTTCCGGTTGTCAAAATCATTTGCTAAGCAGGTCTATATTTCTTTAGCTGGCTGTCTCAGCCTGACTTCCATCTTGTATGGTTTGGGTGTAAGTGTGATTCCATATACAGGAGTGAAGTCTGGTTCTCCTGCATCTTCAGGCCAAATGAACTGGAAGCGGCGCAGCAGAGTGACCAAGATGAGGAAGAGCTCCATGCGTGCCAGACCCTCACCGATACACTTGCGAGGCCCTACGTATATGTATACATATAGCATGAGTTATATATGTAAAAAAATATCTTACAAATATTGTTGTAAGGTCCAGTGTAAAGAAGTCAATTCTAAAATCTCTCACCAACAGAAAAGGGTATGAAGGCTTCAGGCTTCTCAAACTGTCCCTTTTCATTTAGGAAGTTCAATGGATTAAATTCATCAGCAAACTTCCAGTGGCCTTCTTCACTCAGCACGGAGGAGAGGTTGGGGATGATGAGAGTGCCCTAGAATGCAGATAACAGATAAACAGATAAGCAACAGGAATAGGTATGAATGTATGTAAATGAAAGGAAATCTTTACCTTTGGTATACTGTAGCCCATCAGCTCAGTATCTCTTGTGGTGGCGTGGAAAATACTCAGCGGGATGATGTTTGAGATGCGCTGACACTCGTAAGTCACAGCCTGTGTGTATGGCATGTTGTGTCTGTCCTCAAAAGACACATGAGCTTTTCCCTGCAGAACCTCATCAATCTCCTGCTGGCATTTCTCTAGAAATACAAGACATATCATGCTATTACCACCTTGCTTAAGCGTCCCAATTTAAACTTGCACAATTTAGAAAACAAGCAGACATATAACATAGAGCAGTGCCCAACCTTGAATATCTGAATGAGTGACGAGGTAGAGGAAAGCCGTAAGGAGGGTGCTGGCTGTGGTATCAATCCCAGCAAAGTACAGTTCCAGCAAAAGCATGAACAGTGAAGTCTCAGAAAAAGAGGAGCCTTTAACTTTCTACATGAAAAACAGCAGAAAATCAAAGATAAGAATTTCTGCAAACAACCACAACAGCACCATCAGTGGTAAAAAGGAAAAATGCAGAGAATGGGATGAAGAGAGAGGCTGATTTTTTCTAGCCCAGACTGTAGATTTATGTTGCCTAACACTGACAGCAGTGTCAGGTCAAATGTCATCAATATTTGGGCCAATATGTTTCATTCCACTTCCCTGACAAATCCATAATACATCATCAGAGATGCATGTGAAATGCATTTGCATGTGTAATGACTGCAAACAAGGTATTATGTACAACTAGTATATGCTCCATACACACAGACATACACAGACACACACACACACACACACACACATACCGTATCAATCTCATCCAGATAGCAGTCAACAAAGTCTCGTGGCTCTCCTGCCACTCTTGTCGTTTTGTGCTTGTTTACCAAGTTTGTTACACTTTCGTTTAATATCTCATAATTCTGGAAAACCTTCTTAAAAGGAAGGAGCAGATGTCTCACCACTGGAATGGCATCATAAATCTGGAGGGAAAATTATAACAAAATATATATAATTGACTGCATCTGCTTGGAAGAAGGTTGCATATTGGAAAAGTATCTATGATCATGATAAAGATATCATACAATTCCCAAGGGTCCAGTGGCAATTTGGGCACATTCCGTGTACAGCCGAATGTACTCTTTAAGGCTTTCGTCCTCATAGTCAAAGCGAGTGCCAAAGGAAACAAGGTGAATGATGTTGAATACTGCCTCATGGAACAGAGTCTGAGGATTCATGGAGCTTCCTATACAAAGAAAGTGGATAGCAATTATGAAAGTAGAATTACTCACATGAAACAGTTTTGGTTTCTGAAACCATGTAGGCCATCCATCAAATGCATGGAGACCTGGAAAATGTGTTTATATAGTAAAATGATTAAATCTTCTATTATATAGCTTTTGTGAATGCGGCAGACCTTCCTGCAGGGAAGTATGTTTTAAAGTGAGCTTACTCCCAACAATGAAAAGGGAGATTTCATTAAAAAATTTAATTCTAATTGAGGTGCAGCAGCATCTGAGGCATTTTGATTGATTGATTTGAATTGAATTGAATTGAATTGAATTGAACTTAATTAGGCTTGTGAGACAGGGTGTCAGGTCCATTTCCCAGAATCCCTCATATCCCAATTGTCAGGTTCAAAATCCCCAAACGACTGATTGGGCACAGCTGAGATTTTTTTCATGCAATATAACCATGCATGTTTTGTGTTCCTTGCATGGTCTTCCAAACCAATTTTCCATGTTCAATGCATCTAACCTCAATATCTAGTTATCCACTAGATATAGCCAATCCTGACCTAGGGATCCAAGTGTTCGCGTTAACCTAGAGTTTACCCTTCCTACGTGTTTGATTTATCAGTGTCTTGATTATGTCTAGCCTTCATGTTTAATATACCTAGTTATCTGGATCTTGACCAAGTCTACATTGTGGCAGTTGTGATTTCCTGAGTTTGTATTAAACTGACCTGCAATGGCATCTTTACCTGATATTTTAAGGAAGTCAGGACTTCAAAAGCAAATAAAACATTTCATTTTGGTGTCATATATTTATGGTTTCTTACATGTGCCAAAAAAACGCATTGTATATAGGCCGGAAAAAATTCTATCTTGGCCAAAACCTGATTTTGCATCACTCTTTTGGCTATTTGCCAGATTCAGCTACAGCAACAACCAGTTTTTGTTTTTCCTGGATGCCCAATACATTTTATCTGACTATGAAGGACAGCCATAATCAAGGTAAGAAATCAGCACATACAAATCAATAATCCCTAGATTATAATAAAATGCTGAAGTAAGATAACATACCAACACTTTTCTCTAATTCTGCAACAATGTGCTCAATTTCACCCAGAATCCTGGTCTCCATAGAGTCTTTGCCCATGCCAAGGTTCCTCAGAGTCTTAAGGTTGAAGCGCCGATGCTCCTTCCAGTGAGGTCCATAATCAACCAAAGCGACACCTATCGTATATATTTATAGTTTTACTTTTATAGTCAATAAATGCACAATATCAATATCCATTAAGATTTAAAATTAAGATTAATATTTTGCAAGTCTGACTGTTGAAGCTGTAATTACTTAAGCAGACATCACCTTTAGTTTCATCTGTACCGCCCACCAAAAGGTCTTTAGGGCGTCCTGAAAAGTCTGCAGATTTGGTCACCAGAGCTTCTTTGATTGCCGTTAAACCATTAAGAAAAACAGCTGGCCTTCTCCCAAGATACAGGCTATAAACATTCCCGTAGCGCTTGGCCAACTAAAGATTTACATTCACAAAAATAAATGAACAACAAAAATATACATATACACATATGTACACATAGATAAATAGCCATAACATTAAAACCACTGACAGGTGAAGTGAATAATATTGATTATTTCATTATAACGACATTTGTCAAGGGGTGGGGTATATTAGGCAGTGAATAACAGTGAGTGCTCAAAGTGTTGGAAGTGAGAAAAATGGGCAAGCATAAGGATCTGAGCAACTCTGACAATGGCCACATTATGATGGTTATACAGTTGGGTCAGAGCATCTCCGAATCAGTAAGTGTATATACAGCCATAAACTGTTTTTAGCAAAACAACATAATATATAGCCTTTGCACAATATGGTTAGTATATACATATCTTTGATGTATATAAATAGGTTATAGATATATTTTTTTCACAAAAGACAACTGTCTCAGATGCCTGATGGTGCTGATTAGCATTGCAAATGTCACTTGCTCGAGAACTTAATTTGTTTGCCAAATATATAACATTATTTTTTAAATATATTGTGTTTTATCCCTATTGGGTGTTGGGGTTTTTTCACTCTGAAAAACATCAGACAGTTGCATACCCAGAAAACATCTAGAACAGAACATATGCATGTGATATGGGACAAGACAGTATGATACTATACCCTTTTATAGTCCTTCAGAGGATTTTTGATGTTGAGATGAAGCATGTTTCCGAATATAGGGATGGGTGGCGGTCCAGGTGGAAAGTTCTTAGGCCTCTGGGATTTGATGAAGTAGTAGAAAAGGTAGAGCCAAAATACAACCAGGATACAGGAACCCAACATGATGACTGCTGCACTGCTTCTCTATGCTCTATCCGGCTGTTGGAAAATTTTGTAATCATGCCATGGATCAAAGTCATCATTAATTTTTTATTTGCTGGCCCCCTACCTTATTTACTTAAGTGACAATGTAAATCCATCAGCTAAGATTAAAGGAAGTTTTACCTAAATGAAAAATAGTACTATCTCCATTACCATGTTCACTGCACTCTACTCCACTAAATTTGCTGAACATGAATTACACTATTAGATCTACTTTTGTAAAATTGTAAAAAAAATCAGTGTACATTAGACGTGGCTCACAGGCTGGGAAACCAGCCCACCACTAGAACTGAGTCTGTGTCAGTGTCTCTAATGCTGTAACCCCATCTCTTCCCAAGAGAACTAAATTAGGGGTTTCACAAAATTTTTAAAGGTTTTTTTAATTTGACATTTTTGTTCCCCCAAACCCACCCACACCCACTCCACCCCCACACCCACTCACCCTGATACTGTATACCAGACTTAGACACAGAAACATCATATCTACATTGATCCAAAGTCAGGCTGAGATGAAATACTACTACTACTACTAGTACTACTACTACTACTACTACTACTACTAATAATAATAATAATAATAATAATAATAATAATAATAATAAATACAAAGGGAAGCTTGTTACATTGTCATTCTCCTTGCTTCTGTATCCTCAACAAATGCCAAGAAGTGTTCCCAAATATTATAATTATATTATAGGCTTCCTAGTGGACCCCCTTACAATATATCTAATCTTTTCCAGTTTAAGGTGGTGTACAACTTCTCTGATCCAGGAGTTATATGTTGGTGCTTAGAATCTTTCCTAATTGTAAATATTTTTTTTTGCCAAGCAGTTCAATATTATGGGCTATTTTGTGTAGATTCATGACCAAAAGAAATCCCAATTCAAGAGATGGACTCAAGGCCCAGTAATATAAGTCTATATTAGTCTCAGTTTGAAACAATGTAATTAGAGAAGAATTCAAAAGAGAAAATAATAATAATAATAATAATAATAATAATAATAATAATAATAATAATTAACGAACACGAAGAGGTGCCTGCTCTTTCCCTCTCTGCAGCTGAGTCTAACTTCACTGAAGTTATGTTCACATAAAGTAACAGACAGTGTTTAGCTATTAATAAAATGCTTTCTAACTGCATTTAATCAAATCCTGCTTCTTTATCAGCTGGTGCATGTTATAAATGACTGCCAACTACTTAATCTCTTACTACAAAGCCACCTTACGTTAATTGCAACATATTTACTGTTTGACAATTTAGGCTTACCTGAAAATGTTCTGAAAGAAACTGAAAGAAAGTTGCACGCCCTCTTGTAGCTCAGCTTTCACTGCCACTTTCTGCGATTCTGGCAAAAGCCACTGACTGCGTTTTCATTAGTGCGCTTATTTATACAGTAGATGTGGCGGGAGGAGGCGGGGAGGGGGGACAGGAGGCAGGCAGATCAAGAGGTAAAGAAAAAAAAAGGCAGATAAGAACTTGTCATGTATGTTATTTTTTATTTCTATAATTACAGAAAGTATCACAATTAGAAACAAAAATCTTCTTATTTCCGAAGAATCACCACCTTCAGTAGTCAGGCTGAATTATATAAATTAAATTATTTACATATGGTAAAATCATATTTAAGAGCTGGTGATATGTCATTAAACAATTGGTTTTTTTAAATATCCATTTAGACTGGAGGAGAGCACTCAGAATAAAGAAAAATATAATCACTCACTACTCTGAGTACTTTTAAACAAACAGCTCTTTTACAAAATTAATTTTTAGGAGAACTTTTACTCTACTTTTACACTACTGTTTTTGGCAAATAACAGAACATTTACAGCCCTTTTTACAACATTTACAGAACATTTTTCATGTTAAAAACAGGTTCATTGAGGCCCCATGCACATGAATAAGTAAGTAAGTAAATCTTTAATTATATATAGCACTTTTCCAAGGTGAACACACTACATGTTAAAATAGCACCCCAACAATAATAGGAGAAAATATTTTTTTAAATCTAGATATGACCATCGACAAAGGTTTGTGCAAAGGCTTAATTTTTTTTTAAACAGATCTTGGACCCAGCTAGTCTAACATCCAGGGCCAGACTATTCCAGAAATTAGGACACAAACTGTGAAATCACCCTTTTGTTTACGCTTAGTTCTTGGAACTACTAAGAGACCTTAGCTGGAGGACCTCAATGCCTTAACATTTGAATATGGAGCTAACCATTCTGAAACATATTCTGGACCATCTCCATGCACTGCCTGGTATGTTAAAACCAAAATCTTAAATAGTGAAATGAGAATGGTGACAAGGTTTTTTTAAACCCCAGTGGAACGTTTTGTGCATCCACACACCAGCTGCGTTCTCTGGGCCTAAAAATGCAACCTTTACATCTCTGTATGGACAGGCGAATACAGAACCTTTAGAAAGTGATGACACAGCCTCACCTGGATATTTATGTTTTTGTACACTAGTTTAGCTCTAAGACTACTAGAAAACATCACAGCTTTGGGCAGGTCGAGTCAAAAAGTGACCATTGATTGCACAACTTTAGCTTTTTTTAAAAGATAAAAGTTGAGTGTGATGAAAGTCAAGTTAATGTCCAGGGGTGCTGGTCAGCTCACACTTTAAAAAGATAATGATCTGAGACAGCTTCAGACTGTGGAAGTGTAACTTCATTTTCTCTATTTAATCCGAATGTTAATATTAGATCAAGTGTGTGACCACCATTGTGAGTGGGTCCTACTACATTCTGATTTACTCCTACTGAGTCTAGAATGGACATAAACGCTGTTCTCAGAGGCTCTTTTGGGTTATCAAAATGAATATTGAAATATCTAACAATTAATGCTTTGTCTAAAGAAACTACTAGGACTGAGATGAAATCTGTGAATTCACAAAGAAATTCTGAGTATGTCCCTGGGGGTCTGTAAATAATAATTAGAGGAATCAACTGGGCAGACTTAGTTTCTGTGGCTACGTACGTTATGTTAGTGTAGAGAACGTCAAACACATTGAATTTATGCCCATGTTTTTGTGTGAATAACTGCGATGCCTCCTCCTCTACCGGTGAGACGAGGCTGTTGTATGTAACTGTACCTTGGAGGACTAGTTTCATTTAATGATACATATTCATTTGGTTTAATCCATCATTCTGTTAGACACAGTACATTAAACTCCTGATCAGAAGTAGTTTCATTAACAATGCTTTAGATGTGAGAGAAAATATTTAACAGTCCTACTTTCAGATCAAATGTGTCAGAATATTGATTACAATGATTGATTGGTAACTGATTAGAAAGATTGAAGAGTGTGTTAACTTTAAAAAGAGGTTATTTAAGGACAGAATCAGTCTTTCTATTAGTCTGTGTCTGTTAAAAAAAAAGACGCTGGGTACGTAAAGATCTGTGATGATTTCTCATCACCCCTGAATGAGTGTTTAAAATGACACATTTGATTCTGGACCATTTGCCCAGGTGTGTTTTGTAGACATTACCTGCAATAAAGCTTTGAGCCTTTTTTCTCTTTATTGAAAAACTCAGTGTCAGAGAGTTTATTTCATCGAGTGGTGAATTATTAAATCTCTTGGGAACGACAGGTGCTGGCTTTGTATTCAGTATGATCTAATTTTATGGTAATTAGGTTACTAAGACAAACTTTCTTAGTATTTCTACACTTTTGTTTAGCTCGGGGAACAGACACAGTCTCAATAAGGTGGAATTTGAGTGACGACTCAATGCAGCTAGCAGACGGTCAGTTTAGCCTGTTTGTCTGCTCCCAGGCCTTGGATCTGGATTGTCACAGATTAACTAGTCCTGTACTGAGACTATGAGCTATGCTGCAAGAAATGAGAGCAGCACCTTCCCGAGTGGGATGGATACCATTGCTCCACTGCTCCAATTGTCTATAAAGCCTGCATTGTTTTCAGAGCACCACCTGGACATCCAGCAGTTCAGTGACCATAATCTGCTGTAAGATACATCACCACGCCACATTGGGATGGGGCCAGAGCAGATTACGGACATCGCCTTCGCTAATTTACACACCTCTATAATACTACTCTTAGTAACCTCTGACTGATGAAGGCATATATCATTAAGGCCTCTGTGAAATACTATGTTAGAAAACCTGTGCTGGCCTAAGACCCTAAGATTAGCTGCTATGTCCGGTACCCTGGCTCTTGGTATACACCTAACTAAAGCTGCTGGTGCCCCTAAAGGCCTGGCTAATTTCATGTGCTGCAAGATAGAGTGTCATATAACCAGAGCTCTTTCAGGTTTCTCAGTGGGTGCTTCACTTGTTGGACATGCAGAGTGGAGAGGAGTGGTGCTCCCGTGGGTGAGCCTTTCACCCCGCAGTGAGGGCTCTGATGCTGGATTGTTAACTCCGCCTAAGGCATCCAGACTTTCCCCTACAGAAACTACGCTATTCTCACACTCTCTTTCCTGTAAAGTCCAGATGTGCACTTCTAAAGCTGTAATCTTCTCCATCAGACAGCTAACCAATACAGACTGATCACAGGTATTATCAATAATGACTGAACATCCTGTACTCTGCACACAGGACAAGTTGAATAATTGCCAAGATAAATGTTTTCATACCTTATCAGAGTTTATTAAGGGTTCCAGGTATAGACATGACTTTTAAACACAGCCACATATTTTCAATCGTACTGTAAAGATGTTTATGTTTAAAACTCAACCAAATCAATTTTACCTTAAAGGAACATATAAGCACATCCCATGTTTTGTGTCATCACAGTTTATTTTCCACCAGCTGGGGAGAAACACGACGAACCTCTCAGGATCATTCATTTTAGCACTGATTATTATATATTATTATATCGAAGTCATGGGTGATTAAAGGCCACAGGAGAAGAACATTAACCGTAGATCTGACTTTACTAAACTAATCTTAATCAAAAATTTTGATTTTTTTCCTTATTACAACAATCCTTGGCAAAAATTATGAAGCCACCACACTTCATTTCGTATTTATTTACTTTGTAGCAAATCATCTACTTGATTAAAAAAAAAAAATCCTTAATTAAAATAACTCAATGTGTTTGAAGCTTGATGTAACCCAGAATGTTCAGTTACTAAGCAAGAATGAACATTTTGTCATGAATGAATGAGGATGAAGCAGGTCTACAGGCTGCCATTTGAACACAATTCAGAAAGAGTCAAAGAATTGCGATATACAGGGGTTAGACAATGAAACTGAAACACCTGTCATTTTAGACCACAATAATTTATTAGTATGGTGTAGGG
>JAOUQY010000032.1:12373832-12384075 GCA_028566355.1 Doras micropoeus | reverse complement strand
ATTGTCTAATTCCTGTATATATTTATATATATATATATATATATATATATATATATATATGTGTGTGTGTGTGATTTAGTGTCATTTACATACATGAGACGTGCTTTTTTTTAAAATATATTTATATTATTTATTTTTTCCTTCATGTAGTTCTTGCCCTGGCCTAATGGAACCCCTGCTGAACTCCCCATCTCAAGCTGACCTCCACCACCATCATCCTCATCATCTTCATCCAGGATCATTCCTTGGACTGTTAAAAGATAGGAGGCCAGTTTAGTTTGTCTCTCTGGTATGGAAGTGCGGGAGAGGAAGCTCTGCTTTTCTCAGTATTTTGGTTCGAGTGTCTGTCTCCCCCTTTCTCTCTCAGCCTTGAATGATCCTGAACCTCTCACACTCTCACTCTTCCATTCTGATTACAGTTTGGAGGTGGTTGGAGGTGGGATGTACAACACACACACACACACACACACACACACACACACAGTACCGTTACAGTTAATTAGCTTGCCTTTCTTTATGTGCTAATCTCCCATCACTGGCAGCACTTTTAGATGTTGTCCTACTAAATGAACTGTTGTGACAAATACTTACCAGACTGTGTACCTGGTTGTCTTTTAGGAGGAACTTATGATGACGACAATGACCTAGAAGTCCCAGTAATAACCCTAAATGCTTTCTAGTATTCTTGTACAAGCTTATGGGCAGTAGTGATTCGGAGCTTGCATGGCTTGCTTTGAGTCTAGCCCTGTGCATGTCAGTGTCTGAACTGATAGACCTGCTGTTAGCTGTCTCACTTATCTGCTAATAATTCTCAAAGCCCTGGTTCCTCAAAGCGTTGGCTGAAATGTTTCCATACTACGCCATGTGCTATTGTATTCCAGCTCACAGTCCGAAATTTTAGAAGGGTTTATTCCTCATCTTTTAAAAAGGGACCATTATAAATATTTTCCTCTTGTAGCAGTAATCCAGAGGACAGTAGTTCCCAATGTATGAATCAGAATGTTCTCTGCTATTCTGTGCCATCAACCATATTTAACCTCCACATAAAAAAATTCCCCATGCGTGTTTATATTAAACAGATCTGTGTAATACTTTGATCCTTTATTCCTAAGCTTCTGCATGACCCTCTTTGCCCAAGGGTGAACGCCTCTGCAGTAGGGAGAGCTTCTTTAGCAGCAGGATAAATGTTATGGGTCAAGTCCCCTTTCAAGCAACATGCTCCCTATTTAACGTGGTTGCTTTGCCAATGAAACGTTCCTCCTCAGCTTCAGAAAACGGTCTGCAGTCCCCTTTTATTGTTGTGATTGTCGTCAGAATGTGCTTTTGGTTTTATATGAACGTGAACTCACGCTGTCCTTTAACAGCGCAGTGATCAATAAAGAATCTGACACAAACCAGTTTTATCTTTAGCATGTGAGCTTTCTTCAGTGTTTTATCCTTTTTACATTTTGGGAAATAGCATCAGAAACATATGAGAGAGGATTATATTAGGCGGTCCACTTTTTTTTTTCCCCCCAATCAGTCAAGTGCTGTATTGATCAATCACAGACCCCCACCCACCCCCGGTTCAATTGTCACTGTACCAGGTTTTATAATGGATTTAATTTTTTATTTAAATGTATTTATATAAAGCCCCCTGTTTATTTTCTGATGAGAATTTTAGAATAAGGTCATCGTGACATACGTTAGCGATTTATTTCAGAGCTTAATTGTTGCTTTTTTTTTCCAACAGCAAATCATAGCAAGCTCAATGAAAGCTTATGAGCTTTTGTTCTGATGAGGCCATTGTATGTTCAGATGTGTGGATGAACAGCCAGCTGCTAGTGCATCACGACTCTCCTTTTGGACTGTCACTCTGTGTGTCTATTTAAGGAAAACTGTTGAATGTGGCAGCTTGTTTGGCCATGCGATGCGTGCACATTTAATGATGCATTCAAAAAGACTTGGGGAAAATTGGAGGTACTGATGGAGAAAAAAATCCAGGTAACCTTTATACTGCATACAGCCATCCACAATATAGCCCCCCCCCCACCCCCCAAAAAAAGACAAATTATTGTCATGTGATTAAAAAACAGCTGTTGCTCTTTTATCATATTGTTCAGATGGGCATTATATGATTTTATTCATGTTTTGCCTGCGAAGCATTACGCAAACAAGTTGTTAAACGTGTGCACCTAGCGAGGAGGAAAAATGCCAGACTTGGAGCACTACTATTGTATAGTGTGCAGCGTATTATGATTCTTTCCTCCACTCCACTTTTCTTTCTGTACTGCCCTCTGTAGTTAAAATTTTGGGTTTTCATTTGACGAGACACTGGAAGTTCATTCCACTACCTGGGTGCCAAGACAGAAGTCTTGGTTTATGTTGTCTTTGTTTATGTTGTTTTTGGGGAATGGTGGACAAAGTTGAGCCCTGTAAATGTCTCAAAGTGACCATGCTGCAGACTTTGATAGGCTTTAATAAATGCCTTCAAGTGGATAAGTGCCTTCAAGCTAGACAGTTTTTGGCTTTTTAAGTGGGCATCAGATTTTAAAATGTTGATTCAGGCAGCTGGAGAAAGCTAATGGACTGAATGCAGCATTTGAGTGACATGGGAGAAAAGTCATGCAGCTGAATTCGGGTTCAGGTTTAATGGCACATGGGAAGACAGTAGGTCCAGTGTTGATATGAAACAATCAGCTGAGTTGCCTTTATAAAGAGAAATGAACAGATCTTCCTAATGTTTGTAAAGGAGAAAGTCAGGTTAGCAATATAAGAGAAGGATAGTTGGATGTTTTCGAGAGTTTCCCAGGAAGATCATGATCATGATGAAACTGGTATGCATCTCCAGGTATATACTGCTGCCTTCTGTGAGGTAGATGTGTGCCAAACGTGCTGAAATTCAAACCGAAACATCATAGTGTCTAAGGAAGGGAAAAATAAATTGTTTTAAGTGTCATTGGCATAGCAGTGCTAACCATATGAAGATATTGCCTCAGTGAGGTAGATAGAAGGTATTGAGGGACAATAGAAATGGACCAAGCACTGAGCCTTGTGTGACACCGAGGCACCAAGGCTTGGAGAATCTGCATGAAACAAATGTGAATCCCCTCCAGGTAGGATGCAAAGCAGGGTCCAGAGATTCTTGTAATAGTTTGGCTGATCTGGAAATGTAAAGCTTCTCAGTAAGAGCCCCAAAGGCATCCTTGAGGTTGAAAGTGAAACATCTGATTATAGTTGGCTCATTCAGAAACTTCTGAAAGAAAGGACAGAAGTTTATACCATTCACTAGATGTTTGAGGTGTCTAGTATTGGCTCTTTCAGAGTGGGAATAACCTTTTACTCTGGATGTCTCATTGGTCGTGTTCAATTCCCACCCACCAGGATTCCTCTCTTGTCACACGACAGATTCCAGTCAGGAAGGATGAGGCTAGCACATTTCCTCTGAGAGACATGACGCTCAGCCACTGCATCTTTTCGAACTGCTGCTCATGTAATGTCAACGTAACACATTTGGAGGAAAGCGCTTCCGCCCACCTTATGTATGCTTGAGCTCACAGATGCCCGTGAATGGCTAGTGTCGCTCAAAGTGACATGGGAGACAGCAAACACTGCCACTGGTCAATTTTGCTCTTTCAGTTCCCAGCCACGGGCAGTTATGTCATCATTTGGACTCAAACTATCAATTTTCCTCTTCAAATTTTTTTAAAACAATTTGGCCACTGCTTGCAATTAAGTAACTATCATTGATGATGTATGTATGTATGTATGACAGTTTTACACAAGCTATAAATCAGTTTTACAAATACCTCACCCTGAGTAAGGAAGGAGGTACTTAGTTGGCTTGATGCATGGATCACTGTTAAATCCAGACTGAGTGATTCAGTTATGGCTCAGGTTGTTTGATGGAGCCGGTTCACAGAAGCTTGCCCTCAGTCATGATATTAACAGGGTTTATTGCTATAATCAGGTTTGGGGTCAGTCAGAGATTAAGGAGGAAAATCTAATGAGTTCTCCTCCATTGACCGACCAGGTTCTTTGTCGAGGTTTGGATTAAGATTTGATATACAAGCTGTTATTTATGCTGGACCAATGAATACATCATTTCTCATGGTAAATATCCTGAATATTGGATGGATAGGTGAACAAAAGACTTAACAGTTTAAACTCTTTAAGTGTCTTTCATGTTTAATTCCAACAAGGTGAAAGTTGAAAAGATTGACTACAAATTCTACCAAGTCTTAGTGAGAGATTTGTTTTGTGAACGGTCAAAAAGTAAACACATTCACTACATACACCTGTTTCAAGTGTCAGGACTATTACTGAAAAGTTCTGTATTGCTATTATACGTTGGGATGGTAAATATTCTTGTACAGTAATCATAAAAGGCTCCATATTCAATGTACAGCTCTTGCCAATTCAATGTGTTGTCTTTCATATATATATATATATATATATATATGCAGTCTAAATATATAGGGAACAGGAATTTAGGGGTATAATAGGAAGCCATTAAGGATTCAGCCCATGTATCATGATTCATTGATCCTCTGAAGCATACACAGGGGACTTTAGTTCTGTTTAAAAATCTAGAACTGCTTAAACAAAAGAACAGTTCACAGAAAAAATGATGAAATGCTGTATTTCCTGACGAGAGCGCTACAACTTTGACAGAATCTGAAATGGCCTCCTTTTAGACTCCTTGGCATTGTACAGTGTACACATTGGTGTACAGTTATTGGCTCTATTGCTGTGCTTAATCTGTCAGCCCACTTCTGTCCGGTGTGTCAATGGAGGGGGAAAAAACAGCAATGCTGCTGTCAGCTGCACCTGTACCAGTGAAACATGCACTACCATGTCAGTGTTACTGCTGTGCTGAAGACAAACAACCACCAGAAATGTATAGTAAGTTGTGCTCTTTCCGTTGACAGACAGGGTGGTTGACCAAGTCTACACAGCATCAGATGGGCTACAGTCAGTAAGTGTGTAACTACTCAAAAGGGTATCTAATAAAATATCCCATGAGTGTATGAACAGGGTAAGTGTACAGAGTAAACTAGATTTTTAATACCACATGTGGTGCACTTAAATTAAACAAGCCTATCATCATTGTTTGGCTGAATAGTTATTTGGTGTGACTTGTGGATCGCTTGATATGACCAGTGACTAAAAGCCTACTTATACTTTCATCCAAGCAGGCTTCTTATGCCTTCCCAAGCTGTGGAACAGCACTTTGAATAGAGTGCAGCAAGGATTCTAGGACAGCTAGGATTTCTCCATCTGTCTGCAACTCTCCAAGGTTTGTTTCATTTGGCTGTCAGTAGCAGTTGTGATGTAAAGTGTAACAAGCCTTTAAGCAGAAAAAAAATATTAGAGCCAGAGGATCTACTTTATCTACTTTTCTGCTTCACGAGATGACTTTCCCCATTTTTCAAATAGCATTGGAAAATGTATCAAGTTTAAAACGTAATAGAATTAAATAACTGTAAAATGGTCTTTTCAAGGACATATTGCTTTTATACTGACACAAATCTGAATCTTTGCTAGAACAAGTGCTTCTATTGTGTTTTTTTTAAGCTAATTTTACAAAGAAATACCACTCTCAAAACATTCTTAGTCATTCACAGTCCATATCCCGATCACAATGGGGTGTATGTATCTCATTAAGATTCATCAACACACTATTTTTGCTTGTCTGTGAGATCTTTGTGCAGTTTTCCCAATTGTTTTTGTCTGAGATCCAGCCCCAGTGTGCCTGGCTGGAAAGGGAAGAGCTTCACTTCACAAGAACACAACCTCCTTGTTGAGCCTCCATCGTCTCAGAGTCTGAGGGCACAGAATGCATCTCTGGGTAGGGGGTGCCAGGCTCCAGCAGTGGGCTGAGAGTCTGAGGTGTACGAGAGAAAGTTGGGCTAGTGAGGGAGGTATCAGCGTGATCCTGCACGGGTGGGTACCGGTCCTCGGCCAGCTGAGTCTGGTGAAAGTAAGCCTGCAGATGAGACTGCTTCGGTAGATGGAGCCTCTTCTGCTGGAGTCTAGAGGTGGCAATTTTTGGGGGGTGAGTGTACCTGAATTCCACAATTTACACTTGTGTGAAGGATCTTGCTATAGTTAAAGGAGTTCATGCACTCCTCACCTGTATTCCTGTAGTTGCTGCTCCAGTGTACGAGGTGTAGGATCCTTACAGAACATTTGCCCACTGCCAGCACCACTGGCCAACAGACTAGCCCTCTGGTAAAAACATACACATCATCACTCCAACCTGTTCACCAGTCAGCCAGCCCAAAATAGAGCAGTTCATTTCATCTTATTGTCTGTATGCAGGTGAGTTTTGAAAAAAGACCATAAGCGGCATGGCGACTATTAGAAATTACAATGCATACCACTACAAAAATTCTGATTATTTTATCTTCCACAGAAGGCCAATTAGGCAGATATAACCCGAGTGACAATACCTGCAGCCTCTGAACAAGACGCTGTGTTTCCAGTGACTGCCGTCTAGACAGCAGATAGGGATGCATTTTAGTTGAGAACATTGCTGTGTCCTTTCCACTACGACACTGATGTGCTTCTCCCTGTGAAGTGAAAAATGATCCATTGGTTAAAGAACATCCAAACGTTTGTAGTTCATTTCTGAGACCCATAACTAAGTGGTAGACAGAGTTATGCTTGTTTTAACCTGCTGTTGAAGCTCTAGCTTTTTAGGCTGGAAGCTGGTGTCTACAGATCCCAGCACCACTTGGGCTTTGTTCAACTCCCGAATACCTTTGGTCCTGGCAAGATTTTGGAGGTGCTGCCGGAACCCTACCAGACCTTGAAAACAGGTTCAATGTAAAGTCATATGAACTAAATAACAGACATATGCCCTAGAAAAAAGAAAACTGCATAAACTGACATGTTATATAAACTAATGAACACATTACAGTCCTAAAAAAAAACAAGTACAAGGTGTATAAAAGCAGGTTATAGGACATAGATTGCAGGTGATTACTGTCGATTAAACTGGACTGATTCATGCCTTGACAAAGGCAGAATGAATTTAAGGTTTTATAAGGATTTACTTGAGTAATTATCATTAATTAGAGTGGTGTGTAAATGTGGTGTGGGCTGATAAATGGAGGCACAACAGGGTTCTTCATACAATCTGACAATTACTTAAAAATATGAATTTGAGAAGACTGACACAAATAGGTTTGACATGAAAGGGAGAAAGTAACAGAAGACCTGAAAAAAGCCAACATGGTTGAAAAGAAGAAAGTTAGCACCTTGTGTGAGAGAAGTGTCTGATGCTCGTCGTCCTTCACGAAAGCTGACTGATGAATGATTATGAGCCTTGCGCTCCTGTGAGCTCAGGGCCTGTGGGCTAGGATTAGAAGGTTTTAAGCAGGGAAAGGTTGGGTCTGCTTGACTGGCAGGCATCGGTGTTGGCATGCCTCCATGGGGTGGAGGGTCCTCGGCCAGGCTGAGGTCACTGTGTGTGGATCCCAAATCATACTCTGAGTCCATACTCCCCAGAGATGGGTTTAAAGCCCTGGAGAGGAGTGTTTCTATTGACAGAATTAAACACCATTATTTAAATTTTTTATTACCATAGCAGGATCATTTTAACTTCTCTGACTATCCTTCCATAACACTATCTGTCCATTGTGATCCACTTCTTGTTCATATGTTTGTCTGTCCAAACAGCTGTCTAAGCAACCTTATGCTTGAGAAATGGCTTTTTCTGTTGTGCTACCTTCACGACTACTACCTTTATCTGTCTCTACCATCTAGCTGTCCATTCACCTGGCAATTGTTCCATCCATCCTTATAATTCTTTTTACCTGTCTGTTGTGTTGTCTGTCTGTGCATCTTAATTATTCATTGACCATTCATCCATCCATCTATCTATCCATGTCTGTCTGTCTACCTATTTAAACAACCTTCTGTTCTCCATCATTTTTCCACCAATCATCCATTTATCCATCATACCAATGGAGATAGGCAATCATCTATCCATCTTTCTCCTCTGTCAATTCACCTCTTTAGTATCTAACTGTCCATTTACTTATACTTCCACTCCAACCATTTCTCCATTCACCTTTCTACTGTGCTACCTATCCATTCGCCCACCTTACCTGCATCCATTTATTGCTTTGTGAAATTTACACACACACCTGAGGCAGACACTGTGCCCAGTTGGTTGGGGCCCTCCGACAGTGTTTGTCTGCGCTGGTTTAAGTGGATGCTCTGTTCGTCCTCAGCCACAATTCCTTCATCTATGGATGACTGTGTGACCGTGACAGTGCCTGGAAATGAGCTACTGGCATTACGTACCACAACAGGGGGCAAAGGCTCCAGCAGACAGCCGTCCACCTGGAGAGGGGTCACACACACACACACATCGACACCCACACAACTGAGTTAAAAGGGGGAAAATGTGCAGTGATAAGGCTGAGAAAAATCACACACTGGAATGCAGTGTGTGGACTGATGGGGAAAATGCTGTTTGTTACTTTTTCACAGTATGCAAATATGACAAACTGATGAGTGGTCAAAAATGAAGAGTTATATTCAGAATAGGCAAGTGAAAGGCAAACATATACTTTATCTGCTGGGGTCCATTTTTTCAGCCTGGGTTTTACAAACACCCCTTTTCCTTTGTGAACATTCCTTGCTCTCCTCACCTTTCACATCTGTTGGTGGTAGAACACTACCTTAACCTGCATATCGCATTATTAACTTACATAATGCATATATACTAGTATGGCTAACATGAAAATGAAAAAGGTTAAGGGAAAAGGAAAATTGCATGATACTTGTATGGGACCATGAAAAGGCTGAAACCTGATGCCAGGAATAGCTATGGGGACCACCAGATTTAGATGAAAAGGTGGCATATTGTCATACCTCCTAACCGAAGGCTAGAGTGATACAGAGAAAATGTGCCTTGATATAGCCAGTGGGCTGCCTAGTGTTAGACTAAGCAGCTGGCAGATGCTCAGTGTAGCAGGCCTGGCATAGCTGTGGCAATTAAGTGACCAGCTCAAACAAGAGGGTCAGTCAGTTCCTGCTGCTGTCTAACACTGTTATTTCCTGTTCAGAATTGCTCTACTCAGACATATGGCCTATGTGCCTCTTCAGTGTCCTGTACCCTGCAGAAGAAGCTCTTATGCCTGGATTCATCTCTCAAGCCAGACTTAAATACCTTGCTAACCACAATGGAATCTAAACCAAGGCAGACGGAGCAAGGGAGAGAAGACAAGGGCTTTTCATTAGCTGCCATCACTATGCTGCTGTTATTTTGGGATGTCTGTGCAGGGCTCCACTGATGATGAGTCATGAGGAAGAGTTGATGGTAGTTCAGTGGCAGAGGAACTTTATGAACACAAAACAGCCGTTGCTGGCGTCATCCAGCGGTGCCCAAATGAGTAACGCAGCTATTAAAAAACCTAACTCGTGCACCATTATAGTGTTGTGCAATTCTTCTGCTGTTGGTGCCTTGCTCACTGCAGTAGATGTTCGCCCTTTCAGAAAGTTCTCACTGACCTTGGGAGTGGGCACCTCCTCCTCCTCCATTAGGGCCTGCTCTGGAGAAGCAGTGCTTTGTGTGAAGCTGAAAGTCTCAGTGGAGGTATGCAGGAGAAGGGGTGAGCGCATATGGCGTGAGGCTTGCATAGCTGGAACAGAAGCCTATGGGAGAAGGGCATTCTTCATTTTTATAGTACAGATGTTAAGGATATAATTTTTTTTCACATGCTTCTCATCACATTCTTAATGAAATATGCAAGTACACAATTGACAGCAGATTAACAATAGGTTCTTATTAATAGGTACCATTGGAATGTGGTGCAGGAACAGGAATGTAGTTTGCTTTGCATCACTTATTCGCATTAGCATTAAGTACCTTGAGGACAGTCTGCTCAGCCACAATACTTGGCCGGCGCTGGGCACCATTGAGCCGCTGTTCCACGGGGAAACTGCTTCTGTGGGCCCGGAGTCGCTCTACCAGGAGGTAATAGATAGCAGCAAAATGATTGTAGCTTTTGTTCTGAAGAGACTGCAGAGGACAAAGTTTGATAAAAGAAATTTTGGTTATGACAACAATTTTACAATACAGTTTATACTTCAGTAGTGTTTTATTTGGAATTTTCTGCCAAGTTTTCCTCCAGTTTGTCAATTCCTGCCCACTGGTTAGTTCTACTAACATGTACAGGGGTTAGACAATGAAACTGAAACACCTGGTTTTAGACCACAATAATTTATTAGTATGGTGTAGGGCCTC
>JAOUQY010000032.1:12238501-12251164 GCA_028566355.1 Doras micropoeus | reverse complement strand
CTGGAGTTTTTAAACACTGTGTTCACTTACTGTGCACTCTATGAGACACATCCACCATATTGCTCCACCCTGTAGATATAAAGTCAGAGAAAGTAGCTCATCTGTTGTTGCACAGTTTGTGTTAGTCTACTCCTTCATCAGTGCTCACAGGATGCTGGTGACTGGACATTTTTGGTTTCAGTCCAGCTGTGACACTGAGGTGTTTAAACACTCCAGCAGCACTGCTGTGTCTGATCCACTCACACCGGTACAACACACACTAACACACCACCACCACATCAGCACAATTGTATGGGGTGTCTACAGCGCTAGTTCTTACATAAGTGTCTACTGAATGCAAATGAGATTATCAACTGAAGCAAGAGTGAGAATTTGAGGTTTTCCATTCACAGCTGAATGGAAGTTGAGTCACAAGTGCATAAGCTCACGCAATGTCCAGGTTTGGACATTTTTTCATTTTTTCTCTCAGCAAAGCCTTTTACAAACAATAACTGTTGGCCCTTTGAATAGATCACTAGAGTCTACTGAGCTCCATCTCCTCATGCTGCTTTGCTTTGTCAGGCCTCAGCACAGATGTTTTGAAGAGAAAAGGACTCCCTGCACACCCATTGCAATCCCAAAACAAATACTCACTGTTTGTCCTACTGGAGGCAGTGACAGGGAAGAGGTATCAGGTTTGAAATCAATATGAACAATTCTGCTCATCCCCTGCATGCCGTGATATTTAGGAGCACCTTTCTCGCCTCCTAGAAGCACTATTGAGGATCTCTTCTGCCTTTTTGCTATCAGGTTACACAATGTTTCCTCTCAGCATGCTACCCTGCCCTATGCTTCTCACAACATACAGCAGGGCAGTGGTTATAATCACTAGTTGTTTTTTGTTTATTGTGAATCTTCCTTCACAGTAAAGCCATAAATGTACACCCCCTGCACAGTGAATATGAATATTTCATTTTCGTAATGCTGTGTTTCTGCCCTCGCCATGCTACTATGTGCATGTGTACATCTAAATCTACCCCAAGTTATGACCAGCATTGGTAACTATACAGTCTGGTGATCTAATCATGTGGGACTCTATTTGAAGAAAGGCAAGTCACTGTTTTTTTGTGGTTTCAACAACCAAAAAACATTCTTCTAATGTAAATTTATTTAATGTTATTTTTGTGAGGTTTTGAGAGCCATGTTGGGGAGGGATGATTAATGTATTTTAATCATTTCTAGTTCCAACTCACTAGCTTGTTCTTCCCACAGATCCCACAGTCCAAAACATTAACCATGACTAAAAATTATAGAAAGTAAGATATGACGAACAAACACTTCAGGACATGCTGTTATGATAAATGAATCAGTTTTGGGATAGAAACAGTAACTCATGTCAGGCTGATTCATGTCACTATATGTTACATGTCACTACAGTTTTTTATTTTCATAAAACAACAAATGTGTTTTATTCATTACTTATATTTAACTGCCACTTTTCTTGTAAAAATTGGATTGGAAAGTGACTACTTGGGTTTGGAATTTTTCAGCTTTGCCCTCATAATTCTATTTTCTGAAAAAAAAAACCTGAAATTTGAAGTGCAGAAGCCAAGAAAATCCTGAATATTTCTTACAGAACTATGTCTGCAGTGGTTATTTAATTGCGAGACTTATAAATGGAATTTAATTTAATGAAACCTCTCTTTCACTGCTATACAAATTCTCTGAATATTTATGCAGCTCCAAGTGTAAAAATCTACGAGTCTGAAAATGCCTAGAATTGTGTTTGATTTTGTGTTAAGACTTTATTTTACATTTACATTAATCTCCAAATAAATTCTACATGGTTTAATTAAAAGAAGCATTTCCATATGGAAATTCCAACCTTGATTACTGGCTCATCACTTGTGATTGATGTGTAATAAATGAGGTTCTCCTGGACATGTTCTTGTGGGAATAGACAGACTAATGTCTGCATTCAGTTTGACCTTTACCAGGCTGTTCATGCCTGTTCATGTTATTTAGCTACAGTTTTCCCTCAGAAATCCAATTTATGAACACGTCTACACAATGCCTTAAGGGCTCTAACACAGCACATAGTAAATATGCTATAGTGTATCATTGGGTTATTTTAGTGGCTTCAGTGTGGTTATTTCATAACCTGAAGCAGATATTGGCCTCAAAGCTAGTCTGCTGATTGCAGCGATTCCTGATCAGGGTCTTTAAATCCACTTATGGTGTGACCTAGTCATAACAAATTCAGTTGGACTGATGCATCTTATGCAGGAGCTATTACACAGAGTATTCCTCGCAAACATACCTAATTTTCAATGTTTCTGCTATTGAAACACACACACACACACACACAGAGACACACAGACACACATTACAATGGTACATGTCAACGGGTGGGATATATTAAGCAGCAAGTGAACAGCTCTGAAAGTTGGAAGCAGGAAAAATTTGCAACTGTAAGGATCAGAGTGACTTTGGCAAGTGCCAAATTATGATGGCTAGATGACTGGGTCAGAGGATCTCCAAGCAGGTCTTGTGGGTTTTCCCAATATGCAGTGTTTAGTACTAACCAAAAGTAGTCCAAAGAAAGAAAATCAGAAACAGGGTCTTGGGTCCCCAAGGCTCATTGATGTGCATGGTGAGTGAAAGCTAGCCCATCTGGACCAATCCCACAGAAGAGGTACTGTAGCACAGATTGCTGAAAAAGTTCATGCTGGTTATGAAAGAAAGGTGTCAGAACACACAGAGTATCACAGCTGGCTGCGTATGGGGCTGCATAGCTGCAGACCAGTCAGAGTGCCCATGCTGACTCCTGTACACCACTGAAAGCACATACAACGGGTAGATGAACATCAGAACAGGACTATAGAGCAATGGAAAAAGGTGGCCTGGTCTGATGAATCATGTTTTCTTTCATGTTTTACATCATGTGGATGGCTATGTGTCTGTCACTTACTTGGGGAAAAGATCACTCCAGGATGCACTATGGGAAGAAGGCAAGTCTGCGGAAGTAGTGTCATGCTCTTGGCAGTGTTCTGATGGGAAACCTTCGGTCCTGGCATTCATGTGGATGTTACTTTGACATGTAGCACCTACCAAAATATTGTTGTAGATGAAGTACACAACATTATGTAATGGTCTTCCCTAGGCAGTGGCCTTTTTCAGCAGGATGATGCACTGTGCCACACTGCAAAAAATGTTCAGGAATGGTTTGAGGAATGTGACAAAGGGTTCAAGGTGTTAACTTGTTGTCCAGATTCCCCAGATCTCAATCTGAGTGAGCATCATTGGGATGTGGTGGCAGACAAGTCAGATCCATGGAGGCCCCAGCTCACAATTTACAGGACTTAAAGGATCCGCTGCTAATGTATTGGTGCCAGATACTATGGCACACCTGCAGAGGTCTTTAGAAGCCCATGTCTTGGTGGATCAGGGCTATTTAGGTGGCACAAGTGGGACCTACAGAATATTCGGCATGTGGTTTTAATGTTATGGCTGATTGGTAAATATAGTTGCATTTTGACTTTACACACACTCATCATAATTTCAGTGATTTCTTTACAGTTCTTTACAATATTTGGTTAAATGTCCCTTAGCAATTTGCACCTTGACCAGTTGCACCTTGAACAGGTAGCCATCAACAAGCAAAGAAGCATTTCCATAAGGTACTGAACCTTAATTACTGGCTCATCACTTGCGATTGATGTGGTTCTCCTGGACATGTTCTTGGGGGAAATAGACAGACTAATGTCTGCATTCAGCATGACCATTGCCAGGCTGTTCATGCCTGTTTATGTTATTTAGCTACAGTTTCCCTTCTGAAATACAATTTGTCTAAACAATGCCCTTAATTGTGCTTAAGGGATCTAAGACAAACCATTGGAAATATGCTATAGTGTCTCATTGGGATTTTTTGTTTTTATTTCATAAACTGGAATAGATGTTGACCTCAAATTACAGTGCCTTAATGATAATGGTAGTCCTTAATGGCAGGGGCCTCTTTCAGCATGAAGATGATGCAGTTTGCACCTTGACCAGTTACATCTTGAACAGCCTTCACCAAGCTTCTGGCAGAATTCTGGTTGGATATTTGACCATTCACCTTGGCAGAATTGCTAGAGTTAAGATCAATTTGTTGGTTTCCTGGAATGGATCTCACTTTTAAGCACAGTCCACATATTTTCAATAGGGTATTTTCAAGAGGCCAAGACCCTGCTAAGGTAATTTCCCAAAATCCACCCAAAATCTCTTTGTTAGCCTGAACAACTTGTCCATTCAAGAACCAGCTTTGATGTTAATACCCTATTCTTAACAGTTGGTACAGTGTACTTAGAGTTGAATTCTTCACCCTAACTCCTCCAATCATACCTCTAGCCATTGTGGCCACACAGCTTTGAACTGTAGTCAAGCTTGAAGGTGCCGATCTTAGAGCAGGAGCTTCTTTCTTGGATGGCAGCCTCTCAGCCTCTGGCAGCCTCTGGCAAAATAACACTTGCTTGGATGTAGACAGTAGCACTGGATTTCCAGCAGCTTCAGTTTTATGGTAGGCCTGTGCCTTGGTTGTTCTTGGGTTGTTCCTGTTCATCTGAACCAATTTCCTTTCATCTATGGGCAACAATCTGTGTCTTCGTGCAGACCTTGGCAAAGCAGCTACACCTCCCAATAATTTGTACTTGCACACAATGGTTTGAATTGTTGATCTTGGCATCTGCAAGAGACATTCCTGACTGTGTATGATCTTTCTCAGATCTGCACTGAGCTCTTTTCCCATTGTACTGTGTTGACAAATCCAATGAGTGCTATCAAACAAACCCTTTTTATCTCTTCACAGAGAAGCTACCAGCTGTAGTTAGATATGATCAGTAACAGGAAATTAAGGGGCCTTGGCAAGTTAAAATATATTTTGGGACTTGTATAGTTTAAAAGGTTTGTTCGACTGCACTCATTGGATTGACCAACAACCAACAAATTTAACTGAACTCTATCACTTCTGCTAATAAGAGTGATCAAAAAATCCAACCAGAATTCTGTCAGAAGCTTGTTGATGGCTATCAACTGGGCACTTGCTAAAGAACATGCTGTGTTGATTTCAGAAATCCCCCCCAAAAATTCAAAAGTATGCACAAAATTCTTGTTCTTTTTCTTTACTATTAAATATGTATGTTTTAACAATGTACATTTGATAATTTGGCTTCTTTAGTGGAGTTGGGGTGGTTCATTATATTATAAGTAAAATTCCACAACAGTGTCAGTCTAGTAGGTTTGCTTCTTAAATGTAGGCTACTCTGTAGAATATTTAAAGTGGTGCACAACCCCTTTTGCTTCGTATCCCCCAGGTTTTGTGGTTAATAATTCTGTGGCCTTAGCATTAACTGGCATTTTTTTTCCGGGGTTGAATTGGGCTGGGGCTGTCTGGGTCTGATTAAATTACCCTGGTAAGTTCAAGTCAAACTGTCAAGCTAGGTAGTGTGGTTTGGGAATAAAGAGCAATGCAAATTACATCATGGGTATCTAACACAAGCTAGTTTGATCATTTCCTATCTATAACATCATTAATTAATGTGGGCAGTGGTAGAACCAATAGGCTAGAACTCCAGATTGCTGATCAGGGGTTTGAGCCCAGGCACCACCCTTGAGCAATGCCCTTAACCCTCTCTCACTCATAATAAGCACTCATAATGCTAGTTCCAAGCCCGGTTCAGTGGGAGAGTTGAGTCAGGAAGGGCATCCAGCATAAAAACCTAGCAAACATGGCTCAGGATGTTCAGCTGTGGAACCCCAAAAGCAGCCAAAGAAAAAAACACATCATTAAATAAAATTAAATAAAAAATACTGGTCCATTCATATTAATTAAATCATATCAGTGTTCTTTCCTTTAGTGTGAGCCTAACACTACCATTCCTATATATAAAAAGGTTTTTTCATCATCAGCTGTAGTTTTAAACACTGATACATTCAGAGCAGAGAGTTCAGCACCTTGTCATATTTAATATACAGTCTGTCAAATAATATCAATTATAGGCCTTCTTCTTAACATCTGTAGAATTGTTTAAAAAAATAGTTCAATTTGTATTTAAATGAAGACTTTTGTGTGCTGACATGTACGCGTATGTAGACCCTGTCAACCCTGAAACCATTACAAATCCAAATTTAACCCCTGATTATTATAATTAAGTACTCAGTTCTTCCTAGTGGAACATAGGTTATAAATAATAAAGAGCAATTTAGATGTAATTATTATAACTCCTGAAGAAATGAAGCAATAGGAATGAGATGATCCCCTACAGTCAACTTGGCATATTTAACTCTAATTTCAAACACCACCTGTTTTTACCAGCTAGAGGTGCAAGAAAAGGTCTATTTAAGAGTTGATGAGTCCCCAGGTGAGCACATTAGTATGCAAACGCAGGAGCTTCTTACCCCTAAGAAACAGACATTTCACACAAAAGCACTTTAATGTCTTTTTTTGAAAAGAAAAAACACATTCACAGTGGTGGTAGGCTTCAGAGTATTAGATTTTGAATCCAGCCATAAAGTAACACTATATCACCACTACAGCACTGAGCCATTCTATTGTCAATCACTTGAGCCATAAAAATAACACTTTCCCTGTTGAATGTCCATGGCTGTCTGGTTTGGTTTCTCTCTATATTATTTTTTAGACCCTTATGTCACTGCAGTATCAGAAGCAGGTAAAAGCTTCTAGGAAGTATTTTGCTGATATAATAGTGTACTGTGATAAATAAATCAATTATTATATCATTTATCTTATGCTAATAGATACTGGTACAAATAAAGGCATTGTGATATCTGATAGATAGATAGATAGATAGATAGATAGATAGATAGATAGATAGATAATTAGGGATGAAAATTAAATACATTTAAAGCTATATCCTGGTCCTTATATCCAATTTTTAAAGCATTATGTAAATAAATTTGAATTGAATTGAATTGAATTGAATTGAATGTTGAAGGTGTTGCTGTCACCTGCAGGGTGCCTTCCATGCAATGGGCCTTGTAGTAGGATAAGTGGCTTGGATAATGAATTGATGTTTTAAAACATTAAATCTAATGGATAAAAATATTATTGATTATTGATATTATTGAATAAATACTTTTTTTATTAATTTAATAATAATAAACTTGAGGGTGTAAAAGCAACTTGTATATCATATCACACCACACCATGGTTCACTATTTTCATAAAAGAAGTTGTGTTTTTTGCCCTGTTGTGTTGACAAAATATTTTCAAAGAAAAGTGGAAAGGGGGAATTTCAGGGGGAGTTTTGATCAGCTAATGGAGGCTAATATACAAAATAACTGATGGATTCCCAAATCTGATTGGTTAGAAGGAGGTTGATTAAGTTACTATAACAGCAGATCTGGCTACCGTGGCTACAAGGTTTAAATTAATGTTATCATTCTAATGCATTATCATTCTAATACATTATAGTAACAGCTAATTCAGAGATTCTTGGGACAAGGAGATGTTTATTTAGGACTTTATTGGGAACAATCAGAGGTAGAGCAGTAAGTTTTCCAAAATGTCTTCAGGACAGTGGCCTTTTGGCTTTCTTGATAACATGCAAAGCTGTGAGGCTGCTATGAGGCTGGTGAGGAGCTTATAATTTTCTTATAACAGAAATTCCACAACATTAAATGTAACTATAAAGGAACAGAAAGTATGACATTCTGTTCTTAAACAAAAATATAAAATTGCTGTGGTATAAAAGTAATAAAACAGATTAGGATATGCTGTTAGAGCAAACTAATCAACTTGAAGGTTGTAATATTAACACACCAGGCCCCTGTTTGTTGACTGAGCATGCCCCATATGGTCGAGCGGCTGCTGTGAATGGAGAAAAGCTGGTGGAACTGGTGGGTAATGTGAAATGAGTGTTTCTTTGTGTTTTAGCAGAGAATGGTAGCCAAGAGAGAGACAGCATGTTGACACAACAGAATGGTGCGTGTGTACGTGTGTGTTTGTTGAAAATAAAGCCTCTGAAAAGTGACAGTTTCATTTTGAGAAATAAAGAGAACCCTTTTGAGTTTTACAAGCTTCTTGAATGTTCTGATCTTCACCAACACCAGAGTTGTATAATTGTGCTGAAACCTATGAAGTGTAAGACTTCATCCATGCACTGCTCAACCTCTTCCACAACCAGCAGTGGTGCTTTGAAGCGAAAATGCAAGAGCAAGCTGACAATAATGCTCCATCACCTGCTGCAAGCCCCCACCTCCCCAGCTGCATCCCTCTGATGCTCGTTAAGATGACCTCTGTCCATGAGCTAGAGGCCCTCATAGAGCTCTTTAAGTGGAATGTAGCTGCATGGGGTTGGCTGGAAGAAGAGGAATCCCAGTTCACCACATAGCAACTGTTGCCACTGATGCAGCTGACATATCCCTAGAGCAGTTTGCTGCTTGAGGGACAGGATTACCTTGTGGCAATCCTGGCCCCTGATTTTTCTTACTCTCTCTTGCTTTCCCACCACCTCTTCTATTCCTTCTTATTCCCTGGTTCTAGCTTATCAGGCCTGGCTTCCACCTCACTGTCAGGCCTGATAAATTATATGTCTGTCTCCCCACAGTGGTAAAGTCTTGCACCCACCAGAGCCAGGACAAAGCCTAGGCAGATGCATTAACATGGCAGGGAAGCCAGGAAATACAGAGGTGGTATGCATGTTATAAAAATCAGTGAATTTCTGGGCCATCCTAAAAGCATCATTGCACCCATGCCCATAACCTTAATCAAGTTCCCCTTCAAAAGAATTACTATAAACCTCACTGGGCTATTAAAATGGACCGCACAAGGGCATCACTTTGTGTTAGTTTTAGTGGACTATTCAATGTGATACCCAGAAGCTGTGTCTCTGTGTATCTCAACTCACAGCATTGTGGAGGTCTTACTAGTTGGGATCCCCAAAGTAATCCTGACTGGCCAGGGCACTACCTTTATGTCACAAACAATATACAAGCTTTATGAATTATTAGGGATTAAATCAATTCACATCAGTGTTTACCATCCTGGTGATGACCAGGTGGACTAGTTTAATCAAACTCTAAAAAAAATGATCTGTAATGTCATTCATGATGAAGTGTGGAATTGGGAAAAGTGTCTTAAGCACCTGATATTTGCAGTAGGAGAGGTCCTGCAAGCCTCCACAAGGTTCTTCCCATTCACGTTATTGTATAGATGCAAGCCTTGTGGGAAAATTGTGTTAGGGATGATTGTGAGCAAGGACCTTCTAACAGCAAAAATGAAATGAAATTCTTAACATTTTGTACCTGAGAGAAAAACTGCATGCACTGAGGCAATTAACACTGCAGGTGCAATAATGCCAATCAAGTCTGTATAACAGGGGCAGCTGACTACATGATTTTGCACCAGGAGATAAAGTGCTCATGTTACTGCCCATGTCAAGCTTGAAATTACTCGCCAAGTGGCAAGGGTCTTGAGGAGGGAGGAGTTGTGACTGGAGGTAATGAAGAATAATGCAACTCAATTCACCACAGTCCCCTGTGGAGACCACCTCTAGCCATTTCAGAGAGTACAGGTTGCCCAGTAGCAGAGAGAGTTTTCTGATGTGTTTTCATTTTTAACTGTCTGAGCAAACCTCATAGAGCATCACATTGAGATGTGACCTAGGGGTGATTGTACACAGTTGCCCCTACTAGTTACCCAAACAAATGAAAAATGTGGCTCAGGAGGAATTCAAGGCACTGCTCAACATGGGGATAATTGGGAAGTCCCACAGTTAATGGAGCAGCCTGGTGGTTTTGGTACCCAAAACTGAAGGGATGGTCTGCTTTTGTGTGGACTTTAGAAAGGTCAATGTGGTGTCTAAATTTGGTATACCTGATTCCTCGAATTGATGAACTGCTTATTCAGCTTGGTACAGCTTGCTTTTATTCAACACTGGATCTAAACAAGGGGTATGTTTCAATGTACAGAATCCTCAAGAAGGCAGAACCAAGACCATTATATTTATATTTACATTTATGGCATTTAGCAGATGCTCTTATCCAGAATGACTTACAAAAGTACTTAGTCATTAACATGGAATATCCAAAGCTAGAGTTGGTAGACTTGAATTCAAGTGCCAGCTGGAATTCAAGCCAGACATGCGAGTGGGCTTTCTGCGAAGTAAAAGCAACTGTGTGGGGGTCCACTGTTTTATTCACCTGACTTTTTTCCTTCCATTTGCTTTACAGATACGCATCAGACAGAAGGTTGGGAGCCGTTTTGTCCCTAGTGGTTGAGGGGGAAGGAGCACCCTGTGCAGTACATGATTTGGAAACTCTCAAGTTTAAGGACAGCATGATGGAGAAGGAGTGCATGGCCATCAAGTGGGCAGTCCTCACCCTCTGGCACTACTTACTAGGGCTCCCTTTTACTTTCTACTTTGATCATGCCCTGCTCTAATGGCTCCACCAAGATGCCAGCACTCATATGAAATTCAAAGGTGCTCCAGTGGCACCAGTGGCACACATGGGTGCTGCGGGTATGTGGCAGTGGGGGCATGGCGGCTGCTGTGAACGCAGAAAATCAGGGGAAATGGCAGGAAATGCAAGATGAGTCTCACCTGTGGCTCATTATGTTGACTTTATTTCTATGTGTATTTTCTGCTTCAGGAGAGAGCAGTAGCCAGAGAGAGAGCACAGAGTCTACAAATAGGTAAAGGTACAGTATATAGTAATGAGTTCACATGAACTGAGAGTCTGGACTTCCAAATGGGAATCTAAAGGGTTAACCACTTAACTAAACCACCTCTGCATTAACCGGTGTTGGCAGTCTGTTTTGAAGATAGATTTCTGTACTGATGTCAAACATGGAATGCCTTTGTGACAAATCTGCAAAAGTAGCTCTAGAACCGCTTAAAAGATATGTGGAAATATTAGTCTGTCTGAGCAATGAATTCAACAGCAAGCCCATCTTCAATACCTGATAGATATCCTATGTAGAAAATTCATCTTGTCTACAAAACAGCTTTGCTTGTGTTCAAGCTAAACTTTCTGTGACGTATTCCAAATAAGATTTTATATACAATCCATGACAATAAGTGTGATAAGTGTGAAAGTCCTATCCAGGGAGAATCCTTATTATTTTTTGCCTATGAATAAGGGCATGTACCTGTATGTTCTGAGTAGCAAAGACATTATGTTTTGATAGTGTCACAGCATGATGAATGGCTTGTTTTCAGTAAAGGACCTGCATAATAGATTGACTGTCCCTTCCCCCCGGAACTACTCTGCAAACTGAAGCTATAGCTTAAAACAGCAAAAGCCACTTGGTTCCCAGTGCTGATCAATCATAGGCAACAGCTCCAATCTGGAGACAAATCCAAAAACAAAGCAATGAAAGCTCTCCGTTTTGCTGTACTCTACCTCTGTCTGACAAGAGAGGCCTGGCTCTGAGCTTCAAAAGAGATGTATTTCTGATAATGACAGCTAGGGTCCTGATTCTGCCTGACGGCTTTGTTGAAGGAATAGAAGGTATATTGAAGGACGCTGGGCATAATGTGTCTGATCTTTAGAATGGGATAAAAGACTTGTTTATATACTTCTGATAAAGTAATGTGTAACGTAATGTCTTTTCTTAGGCAAATCAAGCAGGTTTTCACAATTGGACACTGGATCAGTGTTCCTTGACCAGAAAATATGCATTCAGTGAGAAAAGCTTTCAAGAAAAAAAAATGATTAATTATTGAGGTTGATCTATCTATATCAACTTATTTTTTTAAAGCAAAGCACATACTTTGGCCAGAATTGATCACCAATAATGTGCCAAGCAGTATTTTTATTTGTCCATGCAGGCAGCAGCTGGAACACCTGGTATGGCGCAGATTATGAAGCAGTCACAGGAGGTGTGCGTAATGAAAGGCATTATCGCTTGATCACAGCAGGCTCTGCTCAGAGACACACCAGCTGGACACAGCCCATCTTTCTGGTTGTCTTAGCAACCGGGATGGCATGTGGGTCACATGGCTTTATTAAAGGATGAAATTAAAAAATGGCTGTGTCAGTTGTCCAGTCAGTAAAATTTACAACAACATACTGTAAAGCAAAAGAAATATTGGCTATTGTTCAAAACACAGTAATTCTGTGAAAATTCTGGACAGTGAAATGGAAACTTTCAGATTTAGGGTGGCCTTTATGCTTGGATTCTTACATCTATATGCTGAGATTAATATCAGAGCCATCTCTTTATTTGCACTGAATATCAATCTGGATAGCCTGTGCACTGAAAATCACAGTGTACATATTTTGCTAAATGCAAAATCACTCATTTCACATTCCACCAGCACTGCTGAACCAGCAAATGGAAACTTTCCTATTATCTGTAATCATGATATACAGTAACAGTCAAAAGTTTGGACATACCTTCTCATTCAATGTTTTTATTCATTTATTTATTTTTTCCTACATTATAAATTAATTCTGAAGTCATCCAGACTAGTAAAGTACAGTAAAAAGTGTTAAACAATCCAAAATATGTTTCAGATTTTAGATTCTTCAAAGTCGGCATCTTTTGCTTTGATTACAGCTTTGCACACTCTTGGCATTCTCTCAATCAGCTTCATGAGGTTTCATCACCTGAAATGGTTTTCCAACAGTCTTGAAGGAGTTCCCAGAGGTGCTGAGTAACTTGTTGGCTGCTTTGCCTTC
>JAOUQY010000032.1:12197125-12209192 GCA_028566355.1 Doras micropoeus | reverse complement strand
CATTAAGAGGGCAAGAAATTCAAGAAATGAACTCTTGACAAGGCCCAGCTGTTAACTGAAAGCCGTTCCAGGTGACTTCCTCATATAGCTGACTGAGAAAATTCCAAGATGTGCAAAGCTGTCAACTAAGCAAGACTTTGAAGAATCTAAAATATAAAACACGTTTTGGTTTGCTTAACACTTTTTTGTTTACTAAATAATTCCATATGTATTTCTTCATAGTTTGGATGACTTTAGTATTCATCTACAATGCAGAAAATTTTAAAATAATGAAAAACCACTGAATTTGAGATGTGTCCAAACTTTTGACTGGTATTGTACATTTACTCTTATTATGAAGTTGATTTTTATGAATTAAAGAGCGATATTTTGTACTTTTTGTCCATCTGTAATTCTATTTAATGTTGTGGAACATCCTTGAAACAAGTCAACCTATTACTTATGTTATACAGTAGCAGCTATAACAGTCATTCCTTCACACTCCTCTCTTCTGTTTCTCTCTCACAAAGTTCATAGGACAAAACATGTGGAACTCCTTTAAAAGCTCAACAATGAATCAACATCTTCTTACCAAGCAAAATTGAGCATTCAGAAGCCTGTGGTAGAAAAGAAGTCCCAAATTATGAGGTTCAGGACTTAGTGTACAAAACTCATTTTAGTCATCTCACATCTCACAAATGCATAGGATTTCTAATAAAAATGTCATTTAATAGAATTTCACATAAAAGGGATCTTAAGTTTTCACAACTTGTTGTGTCAGTTCTTCAGGGAAAAACTGTTCAACTTCAAGATACAAATAAACAGCACTTTTTCATGAAACACATGCCTTTGTCAAAGATTCTTGCAATTTTTCCTGTTTTACTACCAGCTTCAGCTAAAAAAATGTTATGAAAGTTTTAATAATTAAGAACACATACTTTGCAAAGTATCTCCCCCACTGATACCTTATTCAGAATGGCTTTTATTTCCTCAAAGTGGAATTATACAATGAATTGCCTGAGGTGTACCATTTACCAACCAAAGGTAGAACTTTTGCTAATTGCATTTTGCCAATTGCATTTTTTCCCTAGGTTCCAATCATGCATTTTTTGTGTGTGGTTCAGGCTCATTTTAGCTGGTTCTTGCTCCTTCTTTGGCTAAAAGAGTGCTAGCAATGCACTTTCACAGGTACCTTTACCATTTCATCAAACAGGATCTTGAGGTTAGTTCTACTGAAGGAAACCAAATCTTAAACATCTTTCCTGCTGTATTGCTAACATTGTATGCATGCAATATCATCACCATGCATCACTACAACATTCTTTAGATGCCTGCCAAATTTAATTAAATTTCATCCATAGGGGGTGCTGTAACTGACACTTTTCAATATCTATTAAATATAAAGAACTGCTTAAGTAGCAATTTTGATGCAATTACATCTAGTATGAGGTGTGGACAAAAAAGTTCAGTGAATAGTCAGATATCTCGAATGAAACGCATGCAACCAGTTCCAGATATCTAGCGTGTTGTGTGCGTGGCTTATCAGGTACACATGGCACAGTCATTTGAATACAGTCTAATAGAAGGTTCATCAAACAGGAATGGTGCACAAACAGGACATAAAATTTAGTTTCAAATTGGGAAAAAAAGCAATGGGGATGCATAAAATGCTGATGATGCTGACCTGCTGACTTTTTTTTGTTTTGTTTACATTTACAGCATTTGCCAGTCACCCCTGGAAGAAACCCATGAAGGAACAGGGAGAGCATTTAAAACAGACAGGATTGCACTAGGGAACCTAAAGCTACGAGGCAGCAATGCTATCTACTACACCATTTCTCAACATAAAAATGAGCAATGGTGCAAGCTTTTAGAAAACCATTTTAGCCATTGACAATTTTGTGCATTTTGCTTCCTTGTGGTAAACAGCCATTATGTGCTTCAGTTGAGATCTACCTCTTGAGTTGGATAGCTTGTCTTGATATTGGACTCTTCTGAACCCAACTAAGTTTGAGCTCAATCATTTTGTTTTCTTAGAAACTATACTTAATTCTACTATCTCAGCTAAAGCAGTGGCCAGATCAAACAAGAATAAAACTGACAAGCATTTACTTTTGATAGTCTCTACTTTCATTTCATACAAGCTTTTTCTAGGTGAACTTTGATCTGTGAATTTGCACCAGTCTTTATAAATTGGTGGTCTGTATAAAAATGGAGATGCTACTAATTATTAAATAGCAGTCACACCATTTTTGGTTTGCTATTTTATTACTGTTGATATAAGTCTGGGGGAAAAAAGAAACAAATTATCCAGCTACATTTACCTTCACATCTTCTCCAAAAACATGCTAGAATCAATCTACTGTTTAAAGTATGCTATTAGATTCAGCTGGTTGTTTATAAACCCACACATTGGCGTATCTGGGCATTGCAGTTAATTATTAGTTGTCCCACTACATGGTTTACAAGTTTGGTAGCTGAAGCTGTCTTGTTTTTTTTTTTTTCCCTGGATGCTAGGGTTTTCTTGTTAGACAAAGACATTCCAACACCCACAACTTTCACTCCAGAAAACAAGCATCTTTAATGGAAAATTAAGCAGACTGAAAGAATGGTCAGTGGAGAGACTATCATGTCCAACCACATGTCCAATTTGGATCAAATTCACCTTATGTACATATACACCAACTCTCAGGCCACAGCCATGGCTTTTCAATCAATGCAAGTTGTAGATTAACTCTAAGGAAATGAAGTACATCAGTAAAAAGTATTCGGATCAATCCATGTAATGATTTCACAGACCTTCCCCATTGATTTTTTTTTACCATCCTAAACTGTGATGGAGGTTATTAAACCATGATCACACATGCCTTAATACCAAACAGTGCAATAATCCATAGTTGATCAATTGCATTAGTAATTAGTAGTAAACATTGCACACATTTCTGAACACCAAGTCATGCTGGACAAAAAATCTGCTTACATGGTAAGAGCAATGATGTGTCATGCTGTTCTATTGAGGCTAATGAAATATATGTGTGTATGTATATTGTATGTCAAGCAGAAGGCCTGGGTGTTAGCTGCCCCAGGACTGAGAAATTGCATGAAATTAGATTAGCCACATTAAATGCTTGCCAAGCAAGCCCAACTGACCAAAGTGAAATGTATGCACAGATTGGTATACCACAAGATTGATGGATATGAGCATTTCACCAGCTTTTAAAATAAAGTTGCATTGTTGTTTTAGTTTGGATTGGATAATTAGCTTAACTGAATTGAGTTACCTGCCAAATTCATTTGTTGGCTCATGTCTCTGGTGTGTGCATTGTTCATCACCGGTTTAATCCCATTTATCTAAAATATGTAGTTGCATGCCAACCATTTTTGTGACTAATGAAATGACATAATTAAATGGTGTCCTCTTTTTTTTAGCACATTCTAAAAATGGCTGGTTTATAAAGAACCCAATTTGCTCAATAATCCAATTTGGAAATCCAGTGTGGAGTAACCCAGTGACCCAGCGTGTGTTGCTTTAACAAGGTTGATTTAGGATATTGCACCAGCATGTTGAGTTGATTTTTTAAGAAAAATGACAACACTGCAGGATATCCAAGATGTTATGCTTAAAGTGTGTGTGTGTCATATGAGCAGCTTTTCAGCACAAAAAGCTTCAGGCAGCACTTTTTCATAAAAGATAACAGTATATCTAATGTAAAAGCAACCTGTCTTGACTAAAACATGTAATAAGCTTAATAACTGTATGGCAAACATAATTGTGTAACATAATTGTGTAATTCAGTCTAATCTTTAAAATTTCCCTACAGAATAGGTTAATTTGTCTGATTTATGAGATAAAACAAGAGTAAATATCAAGCGGCTTTTCAGAAGTCACGGGAGCTATAGCACCTGAAAGGAATTAGAATTGAGTTAGCCATATTCCTGCTTGCCAGGTATAATTACCCCTATTTAGTTTATGCTTGATTTGATTTTTAAAACCCATTAACCACAAAGCTAAGATGGTAATGGTTACAGTAATACTCTTTAGACAATATCTCATGTTACTATGATGCACCCAGGCTAACATTAGCTTGTTTCCAATGCTAAAGCTACTGGTGCCCAGGCAGTCATATCAGTTTGGTGTTTGTCCTGATATTTATGTGTGTCTGTGAGCTCAAAGCTACATGTTCTTATAAATGGTTTATTGCTTATTTACCACTATTCATGGCCTTTTAGGTTATCAAGTAAAAGTTATCTAAGCACTTAAATAAGTGTGTGCTTGATCTTTCACCAAATAGATATTACTATAGATTACTTTGAATGTCCTAAAGAACTCTTTGTTCTTGTTGACAAAGTAGTGCTGACACAGTTAGACTATTTATTGCTAAATAAACAGGTAATGAATTGAGAACCAAATTTCTAACCAAAGCATGTTATATCAAGCTGTGTGGAGTTTAGTTCCGTTTAGTTTGTTTGCCATGGTTACTAGCATTTGTGTGCATGTCCTCTCTGGGGAGGGGCTGTGGAGGCAGAGCTGGAGTGCAGAGCAGAGGGACCTGGAGGCATGTCTGTACATTGCCGGCATCACTCTGTGATGGTTGGCTGCACATATGGGTTAGAACCCTAATCCACCTGTGCACTCTGGGAGTAGGGGGACTGACTGAGCATCCCAATCTCTTGTCAGTAGGGGGAACTTTGTATCTTCAGTTCATCTGACATACCTGTTTTTGGACTGTGGCAAAAAACTAGTCCCCCCCCAATAGGAAGTCCACACAGACAACATGCAAACTCTACATAGAAATGACCCAGTCCAACCCTGCCTGGGAATGAAACCCAGGACCTTTTTGGTGTGAGGCCACAGCGTTACACCATGCCACCCACCAGGAAGTTGTACTCATTAAAATTTTCAAAATAAATCCACTCTGTTCTCAATCCAACTAACTGCAGCTTTAATCCAACCACCAATGGGTGCATTACACCCATACTGGCAGTCCCAAGCCCCCCAAAAGAGGGTTGTGCCATAAAACCTGTGCCAGGTCAAAATGCAGACTTGAACTGCTATAAAAGGCTTAACATGACCCCAAGCTGGAAAAAAGATTTAATTTATTTATTAAGAAGCAAACTTGCCATGTTTCCTATAGCATATTAAAATATAGCGCCTAGAAAATGTCTAGTTAGTACCAAAATATGGTTTGATATTTGATAAATAATACAATATGTAAAAAATAACCTAGCATTGTTAAAGTGTAAAGATGTAATGATGTAATGAGCCTTTGTATTTTACCAGAAACATATAGTATGAGAAACTGAACACAGAAACCTTGGAAATGTTTTGGGGGTTTTGTGTTTTGTTTTGTTTTGTTTTCTGATGCTAGACATAGCAGCCATGCAATCACTTGATGCAGAAGGCATGATGAATGAAAAGGCATGTAATCCCACAGTGTAATCTGTCAACCCCCACGAGAACCAGTCACTGGAAATTAGCCATACGTGAGCTTTCTCTCTTCATCAACCAGGCATAAAATCGACATTGTTTTCCCATTGCAGTTTCAAGGCACGTTTATGGTCAATTTCAGCCCACCTCCAAGGTGCTCCAATGTCATCTTTCTGTCAAATCCAAGTATGGAGCTTTGCCCTCTTCACTAACAAGCATTTATTGGCTTTGTCATTAGCTAACTGTATTGGACTCACTTTGTGAAGAAACAGTTTTGGTTTCTGGCCAAGCCATGCTTCCTGTCATAAAAGGCTTGAGCTTGGATTGATGCATGTTGCAGGCGTGTGGGTGTGTTTCAATGGAGCGTGACATGGCAAGACTCCATTTCACAGGGACATAGTCAACCTAGAGGCCAGATGGCCAGCATCCTGTTACTAGCAGCTTGATGGTGTAATTAATGATGAATAAGTGACCCGGACACCAAAAAATAAATACATATTTCACACTTCTAAACCTTTTCAGACTCAGCTAATACACATGTCCAACTCAGTGGTGACTAGGTATTTTGAAACCCCTCCACTACAAGTTCCCTGTAGGAGCACACAATTCTATATATATCCCTACTACAGGCATAGTTTACTATGTACAATTCTGTGTAGTTTTTTTAATGTATGCTATCAGTGGATTGCTTATCTGTTTTATGGGGGTTCATTGGAGAAATGAAGAGAATGCTTCTAATATTTCAGCAGGAAAGTGGATTAAGCCCTTCATTTTTCTTTTTTGGCATCCTTTAATCTTACATTTATAACAGCAGGCATCTCTTTATCTCCTTTCTGTCTGAACACATGGGAAAAAAGATGATGTTCTACAGGCAAAGGCTATCACTCTAGTAATATCATCTCCATGGTTCCTCCTGAGAAAAGGGCTGGCCTCATAAGCCCAAAGGGATATTCTAGGTTTTTTCACAGCAGGAGACAGAGAGAGAGATTCATGCAAAAATATTTGGTCATGTATATTCATTCATTTGTTCATGCGAATATGGATTAAAGTGCTTATTTGACAGCTGATATTAGATGAAAGGGCTAAAATCTAATATTAATCAATAATGCAATGTTTGAAGTATTAGTGTTGAAGAATACATTATATCACAAGGTCCTGGTGGCATAATTTCAAATTATTTTAATACTTGTTTCATGCCATGTTTCCTCCACATACACAAGATAGTAAACAGAAAGGCTATTATATTTTCTTTCAAAGTACAAACCAGAGACTTACAGTTCTGAATGAATCTACAGGCTGGCCTGGAAAGAAATCAGCCCCATCTTTGTGTCTTCATACCATCCTGTATATTTATTTTATGACCTTTGAGCACACTTCTACAAAATTCCAAAATAATCTGTTAACCTGTGGTGGACAACAGAAAGTAACCCTATACTGATGGATTTTTAATTTTGAAAGACTATGCCCTGCAAGTACATATATTTATGTGTGATTCAGTTCCACATTATCATCTCTCTTAGAACTAATATGTAATTACATGATGTGTACGTGCATTACTAGCAAATGGAAGCATGTTCTCAAAGGAGGCTTCTTCATAATGCAAAGTAAACTGGGGTGCTTTTTTTTTTTTAATGGTGTCCCCCAAGAATTTTTCGATCAATTCAGCATGAAGGAATTTGGTAATCAATGTACTATCAGGTCATGTTATGAGAGTAAAAGGTCACCAGTCAGTGCATATTTTAACCCTAGGTCTCCAACAGCTTTTGGTTTAACTCCAATTAATTCTGATTTGGAAATAACTATCATTTGAGAGTATGAGTGCAACCTGTATAATCAGTTTAGTGAAATGATTTTCCTGTTTCACATAATTATTCTATGCTGTCTATGTATTGCCAGAGCCATATATCTTCTAGAACCTGTAAAGTCACCAGAGAATTCCATCACAACCAGTTACGAGGAGCCAACTGGAAAGCGATTGCCTCATCAGCCAGCAGCTACAATTGGATAGATCTCCAGTTCAATGCTTGTCACACAGTCAGATATAATTTCCCTCCAAATTACAGCTTCCATTATTATTTTTCATTCTTGACAATTAATCTGTCATTTATTACTACAGAAGACATTTGCTACAGATGATTGCTTGTTGAAGATGTGTCTTTTGTAGACCATTACTGATAGAAAAGTGGGACATTTTAAAATGGATTGCCCTAAATTTAACCTATATGGGCTCCCATGAACTCTGTACAGATGGCTTGGACCAACTGCATGTCCATTGGTACACTGTTGCAACACTGAATGCTGTTGTAAATTGTATGTTCATCCAAGTAGTGAGCACAAAAACGGAGGTTAAACACTACAGCTATGTCTGGGTAGACCAATTTTACACCTCATTACTTTTAAATAATTTACCAGGCTCTTTTCCTCAACTTTTCCACACAAATTACTTGTCCAATTTGTGTGCTTGTGCTATAGCCTTGATCCATAGGAGCCATTTTGACAGACTATTGACATCTGTACTTGGTCATGTTGAAAACAGTGGACATAATTGATTCAGTGCAAAAAAAGAAAAGCTTTTACATTCTTCAGAGCACAGTAATGCACAGTAGAACCCAACTACATTTAACTAATTCTTCAGTAAATAATAAAACAAGACTGAGCATGCTCCTAAACAGACTCCATCACTGTACTTCTGTATTCACACAAAGGATTTTCAAATAGTGAACTCCTCTTAAATTGTCTACTATGTTATATAAATTTGTGTTTGCGTCAAATCTGTTAGCATTCCTTATATTCTATGCAAAACAGAGACTTTTACAGTAATTCTCTAAAAGAAATATTTACGCTTAGTTACATTTAAGAACGCTGTGGTACTTGGATAATTTTAGTCACAGAACTTGCATCCTATAAGGTAGCTAGTTACCTTGGCTAATGTCAGTGATAAACAAACTCTCAGGTGTAATGGCATACTGGGACAGGTGTGGATATCACAGTAACAATGTATACTGAGACACAGATACCCTGGGTACACAGATCTGTGATAACTGTACAGTATGTTTACTACAAAAAATTTACTAGCAATTGACAGTTAATTATGGATCCTATTATTAGGCCACTTTTAGTATTTCTAAACCCCAGCATATGACGCAATGTAGTATTAGGCTTAGTGAGATCCTCAGGAGTATTTTAAGACTTATATCTGATGATGGGAAAGATATTTTTGTGTCCAACTCTGGGTTTGATCCCCAGCAACTCTGTCCTTCAGCTGTATGGATGAAAGAGTTCGGGAGGTGTTTGTGCTTCAGTGGAGCATGCCACCGAGAGCCTCTCTTTGTCAGGAAGGAAGTCAACCGCAGGCCAGGTGGCCAGCAACCTATTACTGGTGGCTGTGTGGCATAATTAACAATAAACAACCAATCAATCAACCAAATAAATAAATAAATAGGCATTTGCTGAAGAAATACTAGAGATTATGGAATACTGAAGAGCATTAAAGTGGCTGTATCGTGTATAGTTGATGATGACGGTGCCCTTTTGTTATCCAAGACGTCAGCCATTCAAATGTCAACTGCTTCCTTTTTTTGTTCTTCAAACATGACGGGTCTCTCATTGGTGCTCCACAACCAATTAAAATCTCAGCAAATGGCAATACATCTGTGATTTGGAAGAGACATTAGCTGGTGTGGTGTCCTTCTCCATATCAGACTAGAAGCCATAAAAAAAGAACATTAACTGAATTACAACTCATAAGAGGATTGAACAAGAAGTGGACAAGAATATGAATCTCATTATGTTTATTTGGCAACACTAGAAGATCACGTGGCGCTCTAAATTATGTGTCATCTGACAATACTTCAGGAAGTGCACCAATACTAAATACTAAACAATACTAATAATAATCAGTGACACACCTTAGGAGTCTCTCAATAGAAAAAAACACGAAAAAGTAGTTGTGGGAAAACATTGCCCTCCAGTGGGGATGTACAGATAGTGACCTGTATGTATCTACTCTATTATGGAGCTAAAATGGGGTGTTTTGCATGATGCTGATAAAGATAAAGCTGTATAAAGCATGACTTCAAGACAGTTAATCGTGCTATAAAGACAGAGATAGCAGTTCAGAGCTTTTCAGCCAGCTGTGTCTAATGATATCTGTTTGTATGTTGACTGTTTTTTTCTCCCCCATCAACCTCAGGAGTGATGGTGCTCAGAGATAAGGTCTCTGTAAATTAACTACAGCGCAGCTACAGCAGCAAGACACAGACAAAGACTGATCATGCAATGAATAATGATGTCCTTCTCTTGCTAATAAGTTTATCTCCTTCGAGATCAAACTTCGAGATCTCCAAGGCACTAAGATTTAGGACGTCGAGTGTTTGTCAGATCCAATTCATCTCACGAATATTGTCTCGGCGTCTGCTCATTATTTACTTAATCCAAAAGATAGCGCTGTTTTTAATGACTTTGACAGCTTTCATTTCAGCCCATGGTTCTTGAAGATTAATGCTGACTATAACGACGTTATCTGGTGTAGCTGACGGCTTGAAGCGATTCAGACCTTATCCGATTGCTCATTTGGGAATATCACAGCTAACTTCAGCTACCAATATCCTCTGGATCACACTGACTCGTTTTTCAACTGAAATGCTTCTATATGTAGAAATGAGGTTCTTCTAATAAAAATATTTATTAATCACAAGAATTTTAAGGATTTCAGAAAATTTAAAGATACGGCTTTACGCTGAAACCGAAGACTCCTTCCATGAATCTGAAACAAACATCACAGGAAACTTAACAATATGAATTAAATTACAAGCTTGTTAAAATCCATTTTTCTGGTGTGCCTGCAAGTGTGGCAGTCAAAGTCTCCAGAAGAGCTGTGGCAGATTGCATGCAAAACCCAGCAGCCTTTATTATTTATTTATTTTTTTGGCCTAAAAAGACGTCTGTTGTGTAACGTGTTGCGTTCTTTACTGGCGCACAAATGTTTTTCTGTAACATAAAAATTTTTGTTTGAAACGTAATGCTTGGAAATATAAAATCTTTTTTCTACTGACTCGTTAATGCACCACAAAAACATCTGTAACTTGTGTATATATAAACCTTGTATCTTGATAATCTGCATATGGTAAGTGTTTTGTTTTGCTGTTGTTACAGATTTTTTTTTTTTATGTTAAAAATAAATAAATAAATAAATAGAAGAGCCAAAAGGTTGCTTTTTCATTACTGAGGTTAGGGTTAGGTTTTGGGTTAGGATTAGCATTAATTAGCTGCAATAACAATAATTTCAGTGGAAAGTCTTCACAAGTATAGCAATACAAACGTGTGTGTGTGTGTGTGTGTGTGTGTGTGTGTGTGCTTTATGCCTTCTTTGCCTTTTCACTTCCTACAAAGTGAAAGTTAGACTGCAAGCTGAAGTGCAATCTCTGTGTGTCAGCAGGGTCTTTCCAGACAAAAGGCATGAAATAGACAGAAAGAGAAAGAGAGAGAGAGAGAGAGAGAGAGAGAAAGAGAGAGAGAGAGAGAAAGAGAGAGAGAGAGACGTACTTATGCACCCTGCCCGTGACAGTCATTTGAGAATTTTTAATTCACGAATAAGGAGATAAATTGGATATATCCCCATATTAAATCCATTATTCCTCATTCTATTCCTTATTATAACTGTCCATCCAAGGGCACCAGTACGTCCCCAGAGAAAATTCCCCTACGCTTAATAAATTTATGAGTCATGGTATCGCAGGCCCATTAAGGAGCGCAATCCAATAGGAATAACCCCATATCAAATGATGATACACATCCCTCCTGTCAGGGCAGGATCCAGAAACTGAAACTAACTGCTGGGATTTTGACTCAACCAGGCTTATGCATGTGATGGTTTTCTAATAAGCTCATTAGCACAGAGAAAATATATCCATAGCAAATAAATAAATTAATACACAGTGAAATCAATAGCTCTCAGGGTTATATTTAAGTCGGAGGACCCATCGCATGGACATGACACGCTTGATACTGAGAATGATAATGCTTACTTTTGTGTTCAGAGGTAAGTCCTTTATTTTGTTTCTTTTTCAATAATTTACTTCAATAATTAAAAAAGAAAATTGTCTTTCTCTAGCCTGTTAACTAAAAAAGAGAGGCTGGTGAATTTACAGCTGATATAACTTCCAAAATTCAATGTTTAATAGATTTGTAAAAAATTATTATACATTTTAACAATGAAAATTTATTTTATTGTATTTTAACAATTAAAAAAAACTAAAGAAAAAAAAAATTGTAATGCTGGCAAATTGCAACATTTTAAATTGTTATAAATAATGATAATAATTAAATAAAACAACAACAACAACAACAATAATAATAATAATAATAATAATAATATTAAGTAGTAGTAGTGGTGACAACAACAGCAGTAATTACCATTGTTGTTATTGCTGATCATGATGTTGCTGATGTTGATGTGCTTCTTCTTATTCTTATTTTCACCATTGTTGTTGGTGTACTTGTTTTCAATGCTGTTACTGTTGTTATTTTTGTTGTTGCTGTTGACGTTATTGTTGTTAATATTGACATTGATGTTGCTAATGTTGTTCCTGTTGTTGATGTTGACGTTTGTGTTGTCGCTGTTGTGATTTATGACCACCACAGCTAGTGGCTGGTGGTCAT
>JAOUQY010000032.1:12023863-12046790 GCA_028566355.1 Doras micropoeus | reverse complement strand
AAACCGGAGTACCCGGAGTAAACCCACGCGGACACAGGGAGGACATGCAGACTCCACACAGAAAGGACCCAGACTGCCCCACCCGGGGATTGAACCCGGGACCTTCTCACTGTGAGGTGACAGTGCTACCGACCGAGCCACCGTGTCGCCCGTGATTTACTCAATATTTTGGAAACAAAATCAACCAAACCAAACTGGAAGGATTCCCCTGAAGCCATTTACCATAGCGACCACAACTGCCCAGGACGTCCAGGTGTGCTCGTGGGGCATTTTGGACACATTAGAGACAGATATTGCTCATTTGTGGATCCAAGTCTGGGCATAATCTTGTAATGTGAACGTAGCCTGAGGGAATGTATTTTGGGGAAAAAATCAATCAGCGTTTCTCTCTTCAGTTCTGGCGTCTCACAGTTTCCAAAAAACCTTTCCTTAAATATGTCACCGTTATAAATAACTGTTCCTACCAGCACATTAAGGTAAACCCTAAATGCCCCCGGTGGTGCAGCTGCACGTCGGGGCTGTAATCCCGCAGCAGTGAGCAGCGAGTCTTTGTTGTGTTCCTGCGTCTGCGGTATCTCAAACATCGCTGTTGTGTCTACGTGCTTAAAAGCCCACAACCCTGTGACTCAGCCTGCTCTTATCCTCAGCTCATCGACATGACGGGCATTAGCCGTTCAGCACGTGCGTTATTCTTCTCCTTAAATAGCAGCTTGACACACACACTCAAAAGAAAAAATCGGCAGAGGAACGGCGGAAAGAAGCTGCTCTGGACTCACCTGACTGGTTTTTTGGGAAACCTGCAAGACAGAAAAGAAGAAGTTGTTTTAGAGCAGGACCCTCACGTAAAACACAAGAACAACATGCTTCATCGCAGGAAACGCCTTTTCTGAAAATCTACCAAATATTAATCCTAGAAATAATAATCAAGCAACCTTAAAATGAATAACTAATTAAGAACAAACTGTAGCTCAGAAAGTATCGTTAGAATGAATTAACACGCTGGAGCTGCTTATATTGAGAAATCCACCATGCATTTCGCTTGTCCGCACAAAACGGTTTCAGCCCCACCTCCTTCAGCTTGAGCGTGGCGTCACTGTGTTGCCATGGCAACAGGTTATGTTCATACATGGCGTTAAAATATGATGTGAAAAGTGACGAATACACTTGGGGTACACTTTTGGGGGGAAAATTACTTAGTAATAAGAGTCAGCATTAGGTGCATATGCATGTGTGTGTGTGTGTGTGTGTGTATATCTGTGTGTGTGTGCACACACAAGCGCAGGCATTTTGTCAACAGTATGCATGCAATCTTTTGGACGCTTCCTCAAAATACATTTTAATAAGCATCTATGGAAACGCAATGATTAGCATGTCCCTTGGCTGCCGTTTCAAAAGAAATTAAATAATAAAATTAACAAAACACCTGGATAGCACATCTGTACTCTATCTCTGTACAGATGATCCATTAGGCCTGCGTGATTTAACACCGCATATCCACCCACTCATTATTAAATACTCTCGATGAGCATTATTTCGGGCAAAAAAAAAAAAGAAAAAAGACATAAAACAGGACACAACATTAAGCTGCAGGATAAAGTGGCACTTTAAAGTGGCTAGAGCATGACACATGAGAGGGGAAACGTCCACGTCCTCATTGTCTATAGAAACTGCATCGACTGCATTCTGACCAATCCGAAAAGAGAATCCAACAAGGCTGTGGAATTAATAATTACGTATTCCGCTAAATGGAATTCATTACATTGCATCTTTTGCAATGCTAAAGCAGCAATTAGCGACAATATATCAGGCAGGCGAAGTGGTCGGCTATCTAATCATAAGAGTGCAGGAATGCACTGTGTGTGTGTGTGTGTGTGTGTGTGTGTGTGTGAGAGACTGGAGGAGCCTCTTTAACAGAAATAGCTTGGACGTCTTGTCCTCCCTCCCTCTCCGTCTCTCTCTCCCCCTCTTTTTGCTCCTTCCATGGGTGGTTTTTGTTTTTGTTGCTGTTCCTTCCCCTCCGCGACGTGGGGAACAATGGCTCTCGCGTCAGTGCCGGCCCACTCCGCAGCGGGCCCGCGGGTCCGATTCCCGGAAACAGAGAGCGCTTCTGGCAGCGACGCCGGCTTCCTGAATGTGTGTGAATGAGGAGGGGTGTGTGTGTGTGTGTGTGTGTGTTGCAGTGAAGAGTGAAGGCAAGGGGCAGGATTTGGCCAAAATAAAACCCACTGAGGCTTTTTTTCCCCTCACTTTCAGATTTCACACAACACACACACACACAAAAAAACAATCCTGACAAATAAGCATTTTTCAGTAAAACATATCCGAAGTGCAAACCTTCAAATAGTTCCCGTGTTTTGTTTTAGTGCATTATAAACTTGGTGAAGGAGGAGGGGGGAAAAAAAGACAGAAGGAAAGGAAGTGGCTAAGCACAGATCCACTCCAACGCTTTTGTATCGAACAGACGAGGGGAAACCTGGGTAATCACCCCAAGGGCTCTGTGGAAACAGGAAGAGCTGAATATTGCAATGCAGAGAGGATTACAGCGCAAAGTATCAGAGAATAATTAAACAGTCCTTCACGGAACCGAAAGGCGTCCGTAGATCGCGATCTCGAATCGGTTCCACGACACTTGGTGTACCCCGACGGCAACACTAAGCAATCGCGGCTATCCGTGAGCTTGTGTATGCGGAAGAGGGCGGACAGCGCTTTGCAATGTGACGCATTCTCTCGGTCACTATGCCTCCACCAATAGGAGCTATTGTGCTTCTGAGCAAACCGTGATATGGTGCATCATGGAAAAGTCTTAGCCACATGATGACGATAAAAAATACTAGCCACCTGATGGCTCCGCCCCTTAGGCTAATCCAAACACTAACAACCTTCTAACATCAGCAAAAATTGATCACCAATGAGGACGGTCATCACTGGCTGCCGAGGTCGGCCTTATATGGACAGCCTAAAGATCACCACGATGGATAGTTTACAGAAATTGGGTTTAACTGCCACTCCATCAGTCAAATCTCCAAATCAGTGACCAGGTGACAACTACAACAAAACAGACTCCGTGTTAAAACTGTGTACGTTTTTTTTTTTACTATATAGCACAAAGGGATTATTTATTGCTGCACTCTGGTGTCACTCAAATGAGGACGGGTTCCCTTTTAAGTCTGGTTCCTCTCAAGGTTTCTTCTTTCTTCTTCTGAACTTCTCAGGGAGTTTTTCCTTGCCACCGCTCTGACCGGTGGAAGCGAATGACCCTTAAGCTTCTATTCAGACGTGCACTCGACGTGTAAATCGTTGGCGGTGGATTACAGGCTCGGCGCTTGGCTTTTGGTGTTATTCGGAATGATTTGTGCTGCTTCGGCTTTCTAATCTCTTAAGCTCGTTAGCATTACGCTGGACTCCAACCAAAGGCAAAAGACCGACCGGGTTAGAGCAGAGCGGCTCAAATGCGAGCGCCAATGCCGATCGTAATATTCTAAATGCATAAGCCGGGGTTAGCCACGTCCATGCAAAACGCCGTACCTGTAACTGAAGTCAGTACTGAAGGTCTTCGTGATGACTGGGCAAATGTAGTACAGTGAAAACTGCTTGGTACGCCTGCCAATCAAATCGCTGACAACCGGCACTTTATTTCCTTAACAGCTTGAAAAATGGAAAACGAAGGCTTGAAATGTTCCTCACTTACACGATAATGGTGTGATGCTGCATTAAAGCCGGCACAGTTACAACCAGATGCCTGCTTTTAAGGATTAATGAAATGAAAAGCCCTCTTCTGGGGAACGTGAGATGAGTCAGGATGGAATAAATTTTGACTTTTATTTAGTAAGGTGGCTCCTTATTAATATATTGCTGTCGTATTCGATACGGATATGATAACGACCGACCGGTTCCCAGACGGCCATGAAATCCCAGCACTGTGGATGAAGAAGCTGAATGAACAACCTCAATGGGTCGTGTCTTATACATTATACAGCAAGCATATAAGCTTTCATCTCCAGGCCCTGAAGGGAGGACAGCCATGGCTCCTTCTGCCCCAATAAACTTGTAGGGGCAGCCTGAGAGCGAGAGCACGTACATTTCTTCACGCTATGCTGTCTACTCACGTTTTATTATTATAGCGAGCGGGGGAGGGGAGGGGAAGGGCGCCGATCAAAAAATGGCTGCCACTTTTATGGGAAGATTCCCAGCAGGGAATACCGAAGTAATTAAAAATCAACAATATTAGCAGATGGCCTTTTGCCAAGTAGTCCAAAGGTACGCGTCCTACAGGATCTAAACGACAAGCCAGAGCGTTTTAATTAAGCAGAAAAGGCTTGTTATTACTACGGCAACATGTTTTCCAGTTTTAAATAATCAGCTGTATTATTATTATGTTTTAGTGGAACTAATATGACCTGCTGCATGAACAGCCTAAGCTCAAACAACCCTAAACCACAGAAGGGTACTGATTCAGCTTCACTAAAACAGACTCCTCTTACGTTTCAGAATTAGTCAGAGTGTGAGTGAGTGAGAGAGAGAGAGAGAGAGAGCGAGAGAGAGAGAGAGACAGAGATCCCCCGACAAAGAGAGCGACGGAAAATGAACATCCGTTTCAGCTGCCGCGGTTAATCCGCCCAGGAGATGCAACACCGTGCAATCTTTCCATCGCTCCATGAGAATCTTGCATGCTGTGGGAAATTTTACGTTGTGCTTTTGTAGAAGTGTGTGGATGGCTTGAAAATCTATCTCTCTCTCTCTCTTTCTCTCTCTCCCCCTCCTTTTAGTTGTTACAAAGGCCTGAATGCATGACCATGAACCCAGACGACACCACCTCGGCTTTTCCACATCCTCTGTGCGCCAAAAAAAAATTAGCAAGTGGAAACGACATGGCAACTTCCTTAAATAAAAAAATAAAAAAAAAAGTGAGTGAGTGAAGCTGAAACTCAAAAAAGGACTTAAAAGAGTTTAAGAAGGACACAGCTCAGGTAACTTTCTTTATAATAAGGAATTTATTGCAAATATACGATATTTCAGTTTCTGTGACCATCAAAGGTCTTCAAAGGGTTTGGAAGAAAGCAAGCCCAAGCCTGCAGTCAGAGCAAATGGCTGAAATGGTTGGTTGAACTGGTCTAGCAGCTAGCGCTGTGGGCTAATGAGAGCGTCTACACACTTAAAGGAGCAATTCAGTTTAAACAATTATTTGGGTTTAATTAGACTTTTAGATCTATCTTGTAGCTATTTGGCTCAGCAGTACCCCAAAGACATTTCCCTTTAACAAGAAAAACTAAAGTGATCAAGACAAAGCAACACACACACACACACATTAAACTACTGCTTCCATTCTTCCTTCCTCGTTTTCACTTGTCTAATTCTTACACAGGCTCTATAAGGAGGAACATTATTTCTCAGTCTAATAATAAACTGGTGCAGAAACTAGCCTGAGGCTAGAATATGCCATAACACTTTAATAGATTAAATATCAAAGCATGTGAACAGGTAAAAAAAAGCTAGTAAGCATAATGCTAATGGAGATTTGCTTTGAACCGACAAGTTTTTACTGTTAAAGTCGGCTACGTTTTTTAGTAGTCGATAAGAAATTTAATTGTTGGTGGAGAATAAAAAACAACCAACCAACCATCCAACCAAGCACCCACCCAACCACACACCCAACCAAACAACCATCCATCCATCCAAACATCCATCCGACCAACCATCCAACCAACCATCCAACCACACACCCTCCCAACCAACCATCCATCCATCTAAACATCCATCCAACCATCCAACCAACCACACACCCTCCCAACCAACCATCCATCCATCCATCCAAACATCCATCCAACCATCCAACCAACCACACACCCTCCCAACCAACCATCCATCCATCCAAACATCCATCCAACCAACCAACCAACCACACACCCAACCAAACAACCATCCATCCATCCAAACATCCATCCGACCAACCATCCAACCACACACCCTCCCAACCAACCATCCATCCATCTAAACATCCATCCAACCATCCAACCACCCTCCCAACCAACCATCCATCCATCCGTCCAAACATCCATCCAACCATCCACGCACCCTCCCAACCAACCATCCATCCGTCCAAACATCCATCCAACCAACCACACACCCTCCCAACCAACCATCCATCCATCCAAACATCCATCCAACCAACCAACCAACCACACACCCTCCCAACCAACCATCCATCCAAACAACCACCCACACAGCCTCCCAACCAACCATCCATACAACCAACCAACCACACACCCTCCCAACCATCCATCCAACCAATCATCCAAACAGTAATCCAACTCAACCAAACCAACCAATCAAATGATTTATTTGGGATGTAACCAAACACAAATTCATTATTCAGACTGAATGGATAACAACCTTTTTTTTTTAAACTGTCAAATAAATTCCACAGACTCCTTCTGTATTGATATGGTATATTCATGATGATTTTGTACAACTTTTCAAATAATTGTTTGGGAGCCTTCTACTCCTTTCTATTCCTGCACTTTCCACTTTCTGTCTTAATTCACTGGTGTTTGGACCCCTAGATGTAATAACACTGATTTAAATGGGTTGTGATTTCCATTACTGTAACAAATTAAAACAAAAATAAATAAATAAATAATGGGCCCCTTGGCTATGCTTCACAGACCCCTGAATGTCCCCAGAATACACTTTCCTAAACAAATACAAATAGCAGGTGGACTACAGGGCATCTGTTTGAGAGTAGATCCAACAAAGCGAGAAAATGGTCACGTGAGTGGAGTGGGAGGGTTTTAATTTCATGTGGTGCTTGAGTATGAACCTTCTGGGTACAAACATAGATCATGTCCTTACTATCTGTATAGTCGTTGAAAAAAAAACTTGTGCAGGCACATCCAAAGCACCCTAAAGCTCATAGGCAGGTTGCCAGGTTTTTGCTCCACCCCAATTACAACCCAAAACCCACAGAAACTAGATTTTTCAGTAGTACTCATCACAGTGATGAGTAGTTCAACACACGCATTTCTCCATACAGCCCATGTAGAGCACATGCTGTACACGGAACAACAAATACTGGCAGGGATCTCCAAATATATAATCATTTAACTAATTTTAAAAAGAACGTTCCACTGGTTGTCCGGTTCTGCATATTGTTATCATTTGTTTCCAGGTTAAATACTAATACAAGCATGAGCATTTGAAACGCTAAGGAAATACAGATACTGGCACTGTGTTACGCACCAGTATCCATTTACCTAGCCTTCTGTCTATGTATCAATATATCTTTCTAGTTAGCAAGAGTGCACTCCTACAATACTCATTTTTCGACTAGGTAAACATATAAATTCAAACTACCTGTGTTCAAACCCTTCTTTCTGTTCTGTGTGAACAGAAACACTGACCTTTTGTAAGTACACACTTGGTGTTTTATCAGTGTTTCATTTTGAACAAGTTATTCAATATTTTTCCCTCCGATGATATGACTCTGATAAACTTCTGATCGCAAAGAGAGTTTGTTTCTAATCAGCCAAAGGACCAAAGGTCAAATGAGTCACAAATGAAAGAAGATCCAATCAGAAATTCAATCAAGCATTAAAAAGTAGATCAACTTGGTCCATAGACAGAAAAAAAACATTTCCGTGTAATAATATACAGTACTCTCAAATGCATCCAAAACGAGACGAAAAAATTTACATCCGTCCTTAAATTTCATTTAAAAATAATAATCTAAAACAAAACTACTAATATATTGAACATGCACCGATCGCCACCACTGTTCTTCCACTGAAGAGGTTTCTTTTCTTAATCTATAGGTTCAAATATTACTTGATAGACCTTTTTTCACCAATCCATTTCGCATTAAGAGTGAAGCAGCCTGATAAAAGTCTCAAGCCACAGTGGCTTTATGAAGCAGCTAGTGCGACGTGGAGGACGTTGACAGGATCTGAGGATCCGCTTCGGCAAACTCTTTCAACGGTGCCTGTAGTGGAGAGCACTTAAAGTCAGCTAATTACAGATTTATGGTAAACACGGCAAGGACATAATCCTCTCTGCTAAGGGCAGCAGCCAGAGATGAAAACGTCAGACGGTCTGTGGTCTGGAGGAGTGACAATGAACATGACATATTTTTCAGGCAGCAACCCATCTGAAACCTGAGCAGCATGCACTTTGGGAAACGAAACAAAACGCAATAAACAATATGGTCTAAATTATAGCACAGCGTTTTGGTCCGTTGTTTCACGGGGAAGTAGGTTTCAGAGTACCGGATGTCACTAATAGGACAAAATGTGCCAATCATAATCAGTTTGACAATATATTGTAAAATTCTACATTTCTGCATATCATATATGCTTTCAATCATCTGCTCTGATGGGCTATAAGCAGTCGTACCACACAGCTTGTCACGTTACCGAGATGTCCTCCCTGAAGACTTTTCTGGAGCGGAAAACTATTACCAAGCCCTGACACAGGGGACTGCATCCAGATATGTCAAATAAACACATGTTTACGTCTCCTTCAATGTGTTTTTCTTTGCATGTTAATATAAACACTCACTAGCCTCTTTATTTCCCCCTCAGTCTTGAAAAAAAAAAAAACGCAGCTCGTCATATTACCAAGACGACAACTTTCCTGGGGTGGAAAACTATTTCAAAGACCTGCCACCGGGGACTCCATCCAGAAATGTTAAATAAACATATGTCTACAACGTCTCGATATGCTTTTCTTTGAGCGTTAATATAAACGCTCACCAGCCTCTTTGTTTCCCCTCAGTCTTGAAGCTAAGCAAAAAAAACCTAGCTTGTCATATTACTTGAAAACTATTCCAAAGCCCTGCCCACGGGGACTCCATCCAGAAATGTTAAATAAACTATGTGATATATAAAATAATCTGCCGTGCAGCCACAACTACTGTTCAGAAGTGCATTTTGGAACATTTTATCAACTCCTTCTGACAAATCAGAATCAACAACTCAACAGCGCTGTGGTGATTCTGTGGTGATTCTGTGGTATACTGCAGGAACTGTATGTTCCTGTAAGCTTTTGTAGACGAATCAGGAAAAAAATTCTCAAGAAAGCCGCAGAAAAACAATGATATCTCAGGGAGTGACCAGAGCCCGGGCACTATTTTTAGCAGTTTGATTACAAAAAGGGAAAAAATGGCGCAACAACAAAGCTCTCATGTCTCAGATGCCAAAAATACCAGACCAAATCCTGAGGGGATGTTCAAAGTGCAAGCTTTTTCACAGCCAGGCTTCAGAGACCTGAGGAGATAAATCTATCGGAGCATGAATACAGATCCAGGAGGAGAAATAAGGCATTACTAAGGATACTATTACTACCTGGAACACGGGTATAAAAAAAAAGGTAGCAAGCTGACTAACAGGCACATAAAAGTGATCAGACAATATCTGGGTCAAACAAAATGCCCCACAGGGGGTTTTCCTGATTACACCGATTCTAGGTAATACCAAAGATTTCTGGTTATTATTCATGTCAAGTAGCTTATTACTCAGTAAGAGAAATGAGCTTCATGGATGTTTAAGGGGTTAAATAAATTATTAACTGATGAAGCTCTTCAGTTATGGTTAGTAGGGCATGCAGCAAGATTAAAGTTTTATATCATGTCAGTTGCCTATGTTTTTATTGTGATTCCCAATATTTAAAATGTATTTTCATATCATTTTACACACCACACAGGATGTAGGCCTTTTAGAAAAGCAAATTACAGAAAACTAAAACTAAATAAATAAGTTGCAGTGCGATGGTTGTGTGTTCCTGACACGTTTACAGAAAAATTTCATACGTTATACAAAGTGGCTAAAGTGACCGTTTCTGCCTGTGTGAATGGTATATATAATGATCGGGAAGGATGGGTAGATGTGCACCATTTGTAAAGGAGGAAGTCAGAAGTGGAGTGAGAAACGGAGTCAGGAGTCGAGGATGGAGCAGAGTCAGGAGTCGAGGATGGAGCAGAGTCGGGAGCACAGGTGGGGGCAAGTCCAAAGCAGAGTCAGAATCAGAGTCAAGAGCAGTATCAGAATCCGTGTCAAGAGAAGAACTGGAATCAGAGTCAAGAGCAGAGTCAGAATCAGAATCAGAGTCAAGAGCAGAGTCAGAATCAGAATCAGACTCAAGAGCAGAGTCAGAATCAGAATCAGAATCAGACTCAAGAGCAGAGTCAGAATCAGAATCAGACTCAAGAGCAGAGTCAGAATCAGAGTCAGACTCAAGAGCAGTCAGAATCAGAGTCAGACTCAAGAGCAGTCAGAATCAGACTCAAGAGCAGTCAGAGTCAGAATCAGACTCAAGAGCAGTCAGAGTCAGAATCAGACTCAAGAGCAGTCAGAATCAGAATCAGACTCAAGAGCAGTCAGAATCAGACTCAAGAGCAGAGTCAGCAGCCAAGTTGAAAGCAAAGTCAAGGGCAGAGTAAATCATAGTCAAGAGCAGAGCTGGAAGCAAAATCAGAAGCACGGTCAGGTCAGAAGTAGAGTGAAGAACAGAGTCTGAAACACAGCTGAGTCAAAGTCAGAAGTAGAGTGGGGGGTGAAATAATTAATAAACTAGTGAACTCTGATTAGGTATGTTTTGTTTTCCCTACTAATGTGTGTGCGAATGTCTGTGTGCCTGCCTTGCAAAAGACCTGTCCAGAGTGTTTCCCTGCTTTCCTCCAGTGGTAGGACAAGTGGCTTAAATGAATGAATGCATGAATGCATATCATTTGAATACTCCTCCGTACTGGCACACTTAAACCTTTGAGAGACATGAAACTAGAAAGTGGCCACAGAAACTGAAGATGACCTTAACACGTCTCAGTTATCAGGCAGTTTCCGAGCGAGCCACAGGTTGCTCTCCTGCCTGTCTGCTCAGGTTTTATCAATCCCATTAGCGGCCACATTGCCCTCCCTCTCCACTGGAGGTCGGCTTGTGCACTTTGTTCGGGGAACAAAAACAAAAGCCCGGGCTCAGCAGTTGCTTTTGTTGCCCATTACTTAGAGAGCGCAGTGTGGTTTCAATGGTCCCGTGCAGCTGAAGCTTATTCAGGTGTGGGAACAGACTGCTCATGCTTTTAGTGCCAGGGTTTGTGGTGAAACTATAAAACAAACGGGGGTAGAACCGTGTGGGAAAAGCCACCGTATGAGAACAGAAGTAGTTCAGAAAATGAAAGTGTCAGCATACAAATTTACATTTTGAAGAAGGACAGCATATTTTTATATAACTAGGCTGAGTAAAACCGTGTAATATTTACATATCATATTTCAACAGTCATGCTGCACCTGGACATTTTTGGTTCTTGGTATTTGATATGAAACTGCTGGACCATTGTGTTTTAAAAACAGCTGTTGGGATGGGACCGGGGGAGGGTTAATCCCCAGTTTTCTCCCTAATTCACTTTGCTCTCCCCATAATACAACCACCAACCCAGGAGGGTAAAGGCTATGAGGGTGAAGCCAGCCAACTGCATCTTGTTGGACCTCCTGGAGTGGTGGAACACACTTGGAAGAAACCACTATTCACACCCTACCAAATACACCAATCAGCCATAACATTAAAACCACTGACAAGTAATGTGAATAACATTGATGTGATCTGATGTGATGGGCAATGTTCTGCTGGGGTCCTGGCATTCATGTGAATGTTACTTTGGCACCTCTGGCAATGGTATTCAATAATGGCAGTGGCCTAATCTCCAAGATAATGCACCATGCCACACTGCAAAAATTGTTCAGGAATAATTTGAGAAACATGACAATGAGTTTGAGGTGTTACTTGGCCTTAAAATTCCCCAGATCTCAATCCAAGTGTGCATCTGTTGGATGTGCGAGACAAACAAGTCAGAGCCATGGAGGCCCCAGCTCATAACCTACAGGACTTAAAGGATCTGCTGTTACATCTTGGTGACGGATACCACAAGACACCTACATAGGTGCTTCAGAGAACCTGATGGGTCAGAGTTGTTTCGCGACACGAGAGGGACCCATAAGCTTAACACTATGGCTAATCGGTGAATATGAGCTCATGGATGGCCATGATTGGTTAGTCCCGCTGTGACTGGCAAAATAAACAGAGGTGGACATGTCTGACACAGTATGTCATCTGGACTCCTGGCCACAGATGGCTGTGCCATTGTCAGAATTTGGGACAAAAGCTTTTGTGCTGAACTACTTGGGAGTCCTAGCAAAGTAATGTTTGATGCCAGCTACCTCAGCACCCAAGGCAAGCAGATTTCATGTTCCAGCTATCAATTTTGTATTCATATCTGCCAAGCAGGCTCAAAAACCAAAATGATAAGACTACTACTGCAATGTGAAGACAGAATTGCTGACTTTTTTCCTCCCCAAAGGTCACAACCTTGATATACTATATTACATACTTTTTTCCTGCCCCAGGCCTATTTGCTGAGCTCATGCAAGCAGCATCCTCGAGTTTATTCACATAATTACAGCACTAATTATAGGGCATTACAGTGTACAGCCATGCACCGGATGATCACATTCAGCCACAGTGGGTGGAATAAGTATGCACAGTTTATGCATGTTGGATGTTAATATGCTTGAAAATAGAAGATGCAGAACAGATTTATTTTGATGACTATCTATGAACATCTGGGCAATCATTAATGGTATGCATTAGTCTTTATAAGGACCTAGATAAGAAATGTGTGCTAGGCCTCCAGACACATTGACAAGGAAAGAAAAAGCAGTTTTACAGGAGTATCTGGTGTATCAATATAAGCAAACACTACATGTAAATCAACAGCTTACAGATCATTTTTGAGTATGGCCCAGGCATTACAGACGTAGCTAGCAAACAAAGTGACACTGCTTCCTATGTAAGGAACTCCTGAATGAGACAGAACTGATTATTCACACATCTCAAAGTTAAATATCAAGCATCCAGTATTTAGTGTACGGAGATGCTTATATCTTTAAAACTCAAGACACTGGTGCTGGGTCGTGCCTAAACAACGGTTTGAATGATCCAACGCAGCAGGATGTCACGCGGAAGGTGGAGCAGGGTGGGGCTGGCTGCAAGAGTCTTATCTTCCTCGCTGGGGCAGATGCAGCCAGCTGTGCCCAGTGGTGATAGCCATCAGGGGCGCGCCTCTTGTTGAGACTCGCTCCACTGGCCTGGACAGAGATGGAAACCGGGGAAAAGCAACACTCAGAGGGATAGAAACAGAAGGGAAGGAAACAGCGAAGGAGAAAATGAGCCATGTGGGATGCCGGAACTAAGTGATTCAGGACCAGGTGCACTTCCTCTAGGGACACACATGTACAAACGTTTCAGCTGCATAAACTAACCTAATAGGTCACCAGGTTTGACAAGCAAGTTTACTTATGCTTGCTATTTGTGTTTTTTTTCTGAATAGTATTCTATTCATAGTTAGTTTACTGAGAAAGCGCTATATTCCGCATACATGATGCCCACGCTTGGCTAGTGCCCCTATGATTGACAAAGACAACGTGAACAATTTTGCTCCCTAGTCTCTTGACAATGGAAGGCTGTGGCATTGTCAGGATTCTAACTTGCATTCGCTCAATGACAGAGTGAACATTTATGAACCCAGAAAACCTTTGAACATTTAGCAATACAGAAGGCATAAGTGTGTTTGTAACAAGAAATGTCTGCACAATTTCTGGACTACCATTTCCCTTTAAAGACTAAACTAAATGGAACCATGTGCGGAATGGTTACGCGTTTCAGTTATTCAAGTGTAATATTCGGATTAAAATATTAAATGTAGAGACTTTGGGTTGGTGAAAGCCAAAGATTTTTTTGGTCCAAATTTCAACAGCAGCAGTTCCAAGACACACCAGGTTTACCACACCGCCTGAGAACAGACAAGTCTGATCGAGCATCCTATTTCTCAGCTAATTAAAGCAACGCTCTGGCCACTATTCCCAGAATCTATTCACTTTGGCAGAGTCAAAATCATCAGTTATCTCAGTGCTCTGTGCATTATCTGATTTACTCGATTCCAACAACCCCCACTGCCCCGCCCCATCATCACTGTTTATAGGAAATACTCAATCAAAACTATGACAAGCTTCAATGTACAGTCAAGCATAAATGACATCCACCTGAACTGTGCTCCATATTCAACATCTCTCAAGACGCAAGTCTAGACACCATAAACCTATAACACGCATGGCATGTACTGTTGATGCCAAAATATGCACAGGGCGAGTTGCAGGCTAGTTACCCTGTTATATACTAAATACAAGCCAGCAAACAAGTTGGACAGGAATAATGGTTGAAGAAATGATCTCACGGAGTGGGGGTGGAGGGGGGCTGTTTAGGTTTTTGGATGCAAGAAAACTGGCAAAATAAACAGAGGTGGACATGTCTGAAATTTAGTACCCAAAAAAAAAAAACTTGACAGGCAAAGGGTGACATGGTGGGTAGAACGGCTACCTCACAGCAAGTAGGTCCTGGGTTCAATCCCTGGGTGGAGCGTTCTGGGTCCTTTCTCTGTCTGCGTGGGTTTACTCCGGGTACTCCGGTTTCCTCCCACAGTCCAAAGACATTAAATATATGCTTGTTGGTTGCTAGATATCAGCAGAGAGAGAAGCAATCAAAGGATTTCTGACCTGAACCAGATTCCTTGACATATTTCCACAGAAAATGTGTATGAGCTCAGAACGGCATGGCTAACTGCTTTGCCAACACATTACACAACACTTTCCAACAAACCTGAGGTTTTCACATCATGTGTTCACACTGCATGAACTTAGTCATTAAATCAGTAAAATATGTGTTGGCTATACCCTAATCACATCATCTTGCCATGTTTAGAATACCTCTGATCTAAAAGCCATCTGGTTGATGTAAAAGGCCGCTAGCTGAAACCAATTTTCCTGAACACATTTTCCACTTTTGCCATATTCCCACAGATTTATATAGACGTTAGCATGCTGGAGACTGTGACTCACTGCAGCCTTATACAAATATAGTTTCTGTTAAATGCAAATGAAGACAAGGAAGATCCTCAGACTGTAATGAAGTTAAGCAAATACAAAAAGGTCTCATTTCCATTAAGCAGCTTGGACAATTCAATTCAGTTTCCAGTACCAAGTCCAACACCAAATGATAACATTAGAACAAGCACAATAATATAAACCAGAAATCTGTCTTGGAGACAGAATGGTCATCAGAGCCAATGTTATAAGAGGATTAATCAACACAACACAGCAAATATCCAGCAAGACGAAAATACAGAGTAAAGCAAAAAAAGATGTCCTCATGCAAATAATCCCGCTACAGGGCTAATGGAAAATACACAACCACACACGGTCTACTCTTTAGTAATTTGCATGCCAAAACTACTCTTAAAATATACTTTAAGTGTAAAATAAGCTCTTGAAACTATTTTGGACTTTCCTTTGACCTCATCTGGATCAATTCTGAAATCTAATATTTAGAATTAATATAGATAATTCTATCATTTTGGATTGTCTAGCCATCCACGTCCATTAGATTTTGGAATTGATCCAAATACATGGTCAAGGTTATAGCAAGGTCAAATTTCTGAAAGTTTTTCTACACATTATGTTGATGTTTATTTATTGCACACACTTTTTATACATGCATCAAATTTTAATCTATAGAAGACAGGTAAAAAAAAAAAAATTCTACTTTTAGACACATCAATTATAGAAACTTGTTTGCCCTATCCACAGTATATTGAGAGTTCAAATCCTGGGTGGGGGATGGCATATTATCTGATCCCTGCCGATCACAGCTGCTCTATCCAATCGCGGGCATCTATGAGCTCGTGTATGTAGAAGAGGGCAGCTAACGCGCTCGTTTAAGTGTCACAGACTATCGTGATGGGTGTGGTTAACTCCAAGATGAGCACACCCCCTTCGATAGGGCACAAGAGTCACTGAATGGTTTGATGAGGATGAAAATCATATAAAATATATGCTACGGTCTTCACAATCACTGGATCTCAACCCAGTTGAACAGTTACAGGAGATTTTATGAAGTGTCTCCACCACCACCACCACCACCTTGTGGAAGATCGATCCTCATTTCTCCAATACAAGGTGTGACCCATGTTGTTTCATCCCTTACCTTTTCTTGTACTGATACAGAAACAGTACTGCCATTTCAACACCTAACCAGGAAAGGACAACCACGAAAAACACAAATCTGACCTGAGGTCAGCATTTTAGCTGCTTCACAGCTCTCTCATCAGCTCCTTCCGCTAGCCCGGGCATGACGCAGTCAGAGCAGGAAGCCATGCCAAGCTAAGGTTTGCTGCCAAGACAAGGATGGGAATACTTCTGCAGATTTACTGGCAGTTTCCATAGTGACGCAGCTGGAAGAGTCAATGGGCTGAGCTCCAAATCCAAATCGCCATCCCGCTCCCTCCAAAAGCCATTTCCTCCTTCTTCTTAAAGAGGACTGTCACACTGTCATGTTCAGCCACTTGCTGTTGGGAGTTTACGCAGTGGAGCAAAGCTATATGTCTAACAGGCAGGATATTAACCCTGGGTTACAGTTTGGGGTTACTTATTACACGGACATTAACACTCAGACAGACGTGAACACTGATGCAGTGTCTAAAACTCTGTGGATGACTAATCCCTTTGAACTGTGAGTTTTGTAAGTTCTGCATGAATAACTAATGATTTGTAATAAAACTGTCTGGAGTTGTGGTTTCGGTCTGTAATTGAGAACAGTTGTACATATTCTACCCTTGCTTTCAAAGCTACTAGCAAAGGATTGATTCTCAGGTAAAGGAAGCTATATTCTACCAAAACGACTTTTGTGTTTCCCAAAGTGGAAAATGGAAGTGATGATGTATTTGAACAGAACTGATACAGCAGAGGGGAAGACAATGTTACCCTCTCAAAGTTATCGAGGAAAAAGGCATCATAATGACTATTCCAGAAAATAAGCATCAAAAGCTTTTACATACCAACTCGCCTTTCTCAGCTCACACCAAGTATTCTTTCACTTTTTAGCACTGCTTCAGCATTCTGTACTGCATGCCTCTTCTTATTTATTTTAACCAGCAGTCAAACTTATGTTTTCCATAATACATTATTAGTGCTCCTACATGCTGATAATCATTAGAAAATGTGTCAAACCACACTTGATTTAACAGCCATACACGGACAACTATATTACGTTTCCAGCTTCAATGCTTCTTAAGGATAGTAAGAATGAAACAGTGAAACGTAACAATGAAAATAAATGACTCAGATTGTACACAATAATAAATGTGGGCATCATATGACTCAAATAAGGATGTACTGATCTTTTAAAGGCAGCTGTTTGGTTGATTTATGCTGAATTCTAACTGATTCTGAAACTGAAAATGCACAGCATGGAAGCTCATGTCCATCAACACAGCCTTAGAAAAACCTCTCTCAGATGCCGGATACTCAAAGTCTACAGCATTCATGAGGTTTTTCTGCCACGTTCAACTCTACCCTCGGTATCGCCTGAAAATGAGTCCGGATTTGCCACCGTCTGCTTGCATATGCACAGCTCTGATCTAGCTGAGAAGGATGAGATGTACAACCTGTATGTCTGAACAGGGCTGGTGACAGGATTTCAGTATTACTATAAACCCTACCAAACTAACGCCCAATCACATTCACAGTCATGTATAGGCGTGAGCTGGTGTTGCCTCTGCTGGTTCCTGCTAGAACCCCCGACTATTAGAAATAAATCAGGAACAGAACTGCAGATTTAACCCCCATTGTACTGCCGAGTTAATTAACCAGCAAAGCAACTGCTTCTTAACAGCAATCAAAACAGAATGTCTGAATGCACTGTTTATTTTAAAACAGCACACAACTGATAAATAATAAACAAGCTAATTTCATAAACTTCTTAATCACAATGATCATTTTGTTTAACTTCTATGGAAGAAGGTGAAATCGGTATGAAGTCTTTATGCACCATTGAGGTTTCTCTACCAGTAAGAATCAATAAAGGGCTCTTGTTAAACTTTGGATATTTAGCTAGCTAAATATTAGCTGACTACGTTACTGACAGGCTTGTTTAGATTTGGTAGTGGTGTGGCGCTAGATGTTGTGCAGGTCAGTCAAGTACCGACTTCAGAAGGAAATACAAAAAAACTATCTAATCAAAGACAAGTTCAATTCCCGGTGATGCCACAGCCACCCGTGGCCGGGAGTCCAGTAGAGCAAAATCGCCTCCTGACATTGCATGACTCCCAGGCTGGTAGCTGTGGAGTGATTTAGGAAGAAATGACTTATGGGTGAAAAATGAGATGGGAAAGATGCTCTCTCTCTCTCTTTGACTAATCTTGGCTCTATCTCAAGAGAACTTCTCAAATCGGTCACATTTCCAAAGACACAAATGGAAAACCGTTCTGATATTACAATACCCTTTAAAAATGCCTGCTTCTATTAGCAAGTATCGCAGGTTTCGCAGGTATTTATGAGCTCATTTCTTCCATCACCCTGCTCAATGAGGTGTGGTCCACTACTAGGACAGGCTTCCATCTGCCCGACACGCTGAGGCACGTCCAAAAACAACACGCTCCGCTTGTATCAAGCCGTCCGAGTTTTGACAAACAGCGAAACGGCTGCGGTGGTTCAGATCTGGCATTATGAGCAATCTCGGGAGGACAAGCGAGACAAGATAGCTGTGAATCGACACGTCTACGACGGCCGTTCGGGAGCGCGGTTCGTCAGTTGCCAAATTTAGCGCATATTTAGAAGATTACAGTCAGCGAGCACAAATAAGATGATGTCAGTGCTTGAGATAATCTCAATATTGTGGTTTTTAAGCTTAATCCACTCTCAATCCAGTCTTAATGCACTCATGTTTTTCTCTCTCACACACACACACACACACACACATACACCCACTGAAACAGAAAGTAAACACTGACTAAGGTAGACATTACAGGACTACCTACTATCAGTGACCAATGGGCTGCAGTTTACAGAATCTTGAAAGTTGAGTGGGAATCAATATAGTTTGCAAAATTATACGCCAATACAACAAGTAAAATGTTTCGATTCCATTAATAGACCTCTAAATTAGCTCTAGTTACGGCTTCAGATTTTCAGGGTGTGTTTATGTGGCTAATGAAGAAATGCAGCAGGAGTACATTTTGTCAGCAGCTGATTTTAATGCTCTTTATTGGCGCTGGAATGGAATTACATAAAGACTTTCAATTTGTTCAATTCGATCACATGACTTGGTTTCCAAATTTCTTTATTGGCTCAGATTAGATTGTTCATCAGGCCAGTCCTGGGCCATGTGCTCTATTAGTTACCTTAATAGCTTTTTATTATACGTGATTAAGGAGGTGAGTTGGTGTACACATACAAACAGCGGATATGCGTGAAGTTAAATGATGAACTACTCGGACTAGGCCAGTGTGTGTTTTGTTCTCATCAGAATTCATATTTATGAGGATGAGCCCGTTTTAGTAAAACTTTAGTAAATGTTTTCAGCAGTCAAACCAGACTCTGACAAAATCAGATGTAAACAAAAGTCCAAAAAAGTTTTTTTTTTGTTCCCCTATTGACACACACATGTTCATGAACAGCTGTAAATTACCGAGCATGTTCACTGGGACAGCTCATATCGAACTGAAAACAACTAAATGATGACTCAACGGTGACAGAAATCTTCCAATAATGCAGCTCGGCCACTGCAGCGCTTCGGCTACCATCGACAGTGCTGTTTATTTTCTTTGTCCTAATCGTCTTCGTTTATAGATTCTTAATCTTAATCTATGGACCCAGGCACTGATATGAAATCGGCAAATTTCACAAAACCTCAACAGCGGAATCAATTTAAAAGACAAACACCTACACACACACACATTGCTAGTTACGCAATTTGAAGCTAATCAATCAAAGTTATACAATGAGTCTGTGCATAAATGTGTTTTGTTTGTCTATCTGAATACTATACTTCTTGTGTAAATGCTCTTGCAAACAATTTACAACATAAATCATTACCGGTCAAGTGAACCGGTTGCGATAATGCTTTGTTCATCATTTACTGTCGCTTAGTTAAAATGTTTGTCAACAGGAACTCATGATTTCATCATTTAATAGTTCCTTTGGTAGGGTGTAACCAACTGTTAACCTTAAACCCGTTTTGGGCTTTGGAATTGAGCATTGGGTTTGTCGTGCAGACTTGGCAACCCTGCTTCCTTGTCCTAGAGTGCATTAAAAAAAAAAAGTGATACGGGACCACGTCTGACCTGCCAGACGAGCTTATTTAAGCTCGACTGTCACAATAGCACGGGCCTGTTATTACGGTGGGAGGCTCCATCGCCATCTCTACCCCTTCCAGCTCTGAGTCACGGAGAGACGATCTAGTGTAACACTTGTAAACTGACAAGTCTCTTCAGTTATCCTCTGGAGAATCCCTGCTATATTTAATGATATTGTGTGCTGCAAATAATGATACGATGTATAAACTAGATAAGACCGCGCTTTGTCTTTGATTACTAATGTTAGAGCCATAATGCAAAACAGGAGCATGAAAACGATCTTCCTCTTCCCATCACGCTTTGCTGGTGGCCTGCCACACTGATGGAATGGGCTGTTGGCTTGCCCTGGCTGGTGAACATCATTTGTCCATGAGGTTAACCCCTCCCCGAGAGACACGGGTCACCGTTGGGGGGCCTAGAAAACCTGGGCTCTGCAAGCCCCTTATTTGTCATTACGTTACACGTAATTTTTGTAACAATCCTTATTTACATATTGGCAACACGGTTCATGGGTTCCTAATTTCCTTATGAAACTGCACACATTGTGAACACCTGGGAACACCGTTTTAGAAAAAGGCACACCGAATATTGACTTCCTTTAGTTTATTACTGTTTACTGCACGTTATTCTGTTTTCTTTATGTAGAAACGTCTTCATTATCTATGCATGCACCCAACACTTCTGCATCGCACTGTGCAGTAATTAGCTTTTAAGTTTTACTGAGCGTCTCGGAGAATCAGCCACGGCTCTTCTGAAGACTTTGACTGTCACACTTCCTTCTTTTTTTTGCATGCAAAACCCAGCAGCATTATCTTCATTATGTTTTTTGTCTGAAAAGTGCTCTTTAATGTAATGTATTACCAAAAACCCATCAATAACAAAATAACCTAAAAATACAAAAGGCTGCCTAAGACTTTTGCACAGTATATATTTAAAATGCGACAACGTTCATCTGATCTTGCCGAGCTTCTCCAGCAAAACTCACAACCCTAAATGGTTAAAAGCTGCACACTGGTGCAGGACAGTAATCGGTAGTAGTAAATAAGAGTGCATTTTTAACCAATACTAATAAACCAAATGTTACGACGCCATGCTCGGTGTAGCTTGAACAGAGCAGCACATCTAGACCATGTTTTTCCACTTTCTATGAAGACCATGCTGCTAGACGTACAGACAAAATAGAGACACGCCACACAACCTTCATGATTCGTGAGCACTCTGGAGGTTCCACTTTCATGCTCTTTCTTAGCGCTAGCACTGTCCAGTGGTTGTTAGCGTCGCCACGGAGACGCTGCCGTCAATCTTGCATTTAGCTACAATTAAATTTAGTTCCCTGGTAAATACTCGAGACGGATTTCTCATATTGTGAAAGGTGACTCGATACAGTCAAAAACAAGACAGCAGTACGGACTCTGTATTACACAACGGAATAGTAAATATCCTAATTTCCCAAGCTGTCAGCATTTATTCCCTGTATGAGATGTGAAAAAAAAAACCTGTTCCAGATCTAAGCAGCTTGGCAGGCAGATTGAATTCCCTTCATCATCTTCTGCTCTATCAAACAGTAGTCTGTTGAAAGTCTGTTGATGACTGAACATGTGCTGGAAAAAACACGAGATAAATAAAACCATTCGGTTCGTGTTTGACTGACATGAGCGGACTGCTCACTGGAGATTACTCCATTTTTTTTTCACAGACCTAAGAGCTCTTTGGGTGCCTTAAAAATCCAATCAGCAATAAAAGAACTCCAGAGAAAAAAAACCCATCCACTACTCACTACTCCCTACTATCACATCCATGGCTATTTATATTATTAAAAAGCCCCCAAAATAAAAGACGTGTACGCGCTCAGTTGGCTTTTAGGAAGTCGGTGCATCTAGAACATCTTTTTCTGCTTTAAAATAGGGAAAGAAATTCTTCTGGAAGGACGTCAACATTCCTCAGAGCACCAAAGTATACAAAGCACCGCGCCACTCATGGTTTAACAGAAGAAGCCGCACCATTAAGACATCAAACGGACCAAATTAGCGGCGGCAATAAATTCGTTTCTGTGGCGCTGTGCTAAACCTCAGGCATAGGGGTTTTCACAAACAGAGCAGATATTTAGTGCAAACAGCAGCATTTACGTATTCAGCCATGCGGGCAGACTGGATGGTCTTGTTCACGTTTAGTAGACAGGAAACAATTCCACAAAAGAGGAGGTGAAAAAGAGGGCAGAGTTACATTTTTTTTTTGTCCTGTGTCAAAAATCTTCATAAACATGTGGAACAAGTGGAACAACTCCAGCTGTACAATCTTAACCTTCAGCGTTATGCACGTGGTGGGGGAAAAAAATTTCCAGTATGATCAGCCAAGATTTACAACAAGAATGATAATGCAGTTCAGAAGTATTGGAGGAAAAAAACTATCTACCCTCTTCTGCATACATGAGCTCACAGATGCCCATGATTGGCTGGTGTGTCTGTGATTGACAGGGGTCATTTTTTTTCCTTTGCTCCTCCCACAGAAGACTGCAGCAGTGTCAGGATTCTAACTCAACAATAAGGCCAAATGCTTTTCTGCTGCACCGCTCAGGACCATTTTTACACTGCAACCCCTAAACTCCGCCTCCACACATTTTACAATGTACATACAGGGGTTAGACAATGAAACTGAAACACCTGTCATTTTAGACCACAATAATTTATTAGTATGGTGTAGGGC